>JAODAL010004427.1:0-157079 GCA_025379985.1 Phyllomedusa bahiana | reverse complement strand
CAACCACAAAGGGCCCCAAAAGAAGGGCAATTTTTTCCCTACTTAAAGGAAGATCTGCCTACTTACTGACTAATTTTTAAGATCTAACCTATTTAAAAAAGAACACTTGCTATCCGACTTCTAATTTGGGATTGTTTCTACTATATGGAGTTGTACCTCCCTACTGGGGCACAAATGGAACCTAATAACAATTGGGGCACTTTCATGTTTAGTCTAACATGTTTGTTTGGTAAATTCGGGGGGATTCCCAGGAGAAGTCACAGGGCAGTCGGGACTGGATGGAGAAAGAAAACGAAAGAGAACAACCCCTCAGAAAGACATCACCGGGGATCACAAATGTAACTGACCTGGAAATCACTTACACACTGCAGAACCATTGTACAACGCTTTTACCCCCTTATGGTAACGATGGTGGTAATAGGGGTTTTAATGTAAAATTTTATTTTCTACAGTACAAGGGTTTTGAAAAGGTGGTTATTTTTTGGTTCATGTTTTTGGTTTTTTTGAAAATTATTGGTCTTGTTATATTGTTTTGTAAGAACAGTATGATGAATTATCACATATGGTGGGTATTGGGGTATTTTTGTCTGTGTGTATTGTTGCTTTTGGGTTTTTTAAGTCTTGGAATACGGTTGGTTCAGTAATATTATGATGGATTAGTCACTATATAGTGGTAAATGTGGCCCATGACTGACACCTACAAAACAGAAACATTCAAATCAAACGTTCAGCAAAAACTCCAACAAAAATAAACCCAAAAACAAAAGTACAATGCTTTTTTTTTTTCCCCCCCACAATTTTTTTTTGCGGAGGGGGGTGCAAGAAGGAACAGATGCTTTGGCTAATTAACTTGTTTTTTGGCCCCACTTCAAATGAATTTTATTCTATTGGACGATTCCTTCTAATAGAAATAATTTTCTGCAGTGCGCTACACTACAGACATCCGCCACGCCAAGTAGGGAACCTGTTGTTGAAAAGTATTGGTCCACATGCTATATCTGGGAGTAGGTGGCCCCAAGCTGAAGTTTTGCACCCGGGACCATGAGTCTTTAGCTACACTCCTGGCACAGGCCATGACATTGTTATAGTATCATTGCTCAGAGATGAAATAAGGGAATACTGGCTCCTTTGTGTTGCAAGCGGTGAGAGATTGAAGCACATCACCAGCTCTGAGAAAGGAGCTGTATAGAAGAGTCATTTGAATGCCAATGCGGACATTGCGAGGAAGATTTCCCATGGGGGGCCGGGGCTTTAAACCCCTCCAGCACCAGGCCCGCAGGGGGAAAACAAAAATAGCGTGGAGAGAAAATGCCTCCCTCTTTTTTTGTCCATAATGGCCAACGAGCAAGGTCCAGTCTTAAACACGAGACATAAAACCATGGCAATGGTAATCAGGTGGCACTATGGAGGCTATGGAGACCAAGACCAAGGGGGATGGATTCTCCCTCACGTTTGTCCAACATTACAAGAAACAGGTGGTGACAGAGTTATGTGCATTTCAGAAGAGGGCTTCTTCTTCTTTGCCAGAAACACTGGGGAGAAGACCAAAAAAGCTGACAGCAGTAGTGAGTGTTGGACACCTGGGGCGACATGTATGTATTTTGGCACGCAGATGCCATTTCTTTTGTGCGCATTAGTAGCATAGAATGGGCCTGAATTTATGAACTAGTTCTACTGCAGGTCATAGATTAAGCGCCTTTTAGCTCCAAAATGACAAATCAGGCTCAGGTAAACTTGGTCTGCCTGTTCCAGCAGTAATGCACTCAGTTTTGCCATCCTCTCATCATAAATGTGTAGAATCATACGGTTGTAGTGTGATACGCCTCCAGAACGCCACCTGATTTCAGGTGCATTACAAAGTGCATACGTGCCCGTACGTACGTGTTACCCCTGGTGGTTATATTGCTGTTCTTTTTTTTACAGTTCAGTAATATTGATTGCGCACAGTGTATTATTACTTTAAGGACACAGTGATTTTTTAAATTAATACAATGAACTATTATTTTGATGTGAAATAGTTACATAGTTAATACAGTAGAAAAAAAATGTCCATCAAGTTCAACCAAGGGTGGGGAAAATGTGGATGAAGGGAGGAGTAGAGGGAATTTTTAAGCTGAAGCAGAATTTGAAACCCATAAGGCAAGAACCAATCTGCCCTAAAGGAATATTTTATTTCTGAAAATTCCCATCAGACTGGAAATATAATAATTATTTTAACACAATATATTATTATATTGGAAAATGTTAGATTGTTTTGCAGGTGTACATTGTTGCATTATTTGACCTTGGTATAGCAATATTTTTGGGCCCCATATAAATTATATATGAGATACAGTTGAAACCAGAAGTTTACATACACTTTATAAAAAGACACATATTCATGTTTTTTTCACTATCTGACATTGAAATCAGAATGAACCTTACCCGTTTTAGGTCAATTAGCATTACCAAAATTAATTATATTTGCCAAGTACCAGAATAATGAGAGAGAATTTTTTTAAGGCATTTTTATTAATTTCTTCAAAGTCAAAAGTTTACATTACTCTTTTGGATTTTTTTCTATTTTTCTTTTAGGAAAAAAAATGTGGACCCTTGCACAAGTAATGGGAAATTTATACTTGGATTGGCAATTTCCCCGATACCTGAATGTGCCTTGCTCACCTGTACAAACAATTATTTGAAAGTACAAACAAGATGGTTGTAACGCAGAGGTGGATTCGCTGGACCGCCGCAAGCGATGATAGTTAAGCCACGCCAGGGAGCGGAGTCTAAGTAGCCCTCGATATTCACCAGAGCCCGCTGCAAAGCGGGATGGACTTGCTGCAGCGTGAGGCTACCAGGTTACTACCCCTGACATGACTTGCTTGTGATGGCGGCCGGGGTATTGCGAGGTACAGAATCGTAATCCAGAGAAGTAGTCGGGGATAGGTAGAAGGTCAGGGCAGGCGGCAGAGGTTCGTGTCAGAGATGGGCAGAAGGTCAGGGCAGGCGCCAAACAGACAAGGTCAGGAACTTAGCAGAACGGACTGGTACACAGGTAATCAATATGGAACTCCAACACTCTCTAAAGACACTGAACGCACACTAATGAACTGGTAGAGAGTGCTGGGGGCGTGTTCCTTAAATAGAACCAGCGCCCGGCAATAGACCAGTTACCGGAACGTTAGCCCTTTAAATCCAGAGAAGCTGTCGCGCGCGCCCTAAGCAGCAGGTACGCGCCCGGCGGCCGGGACACGCAGGATCAGCGTGTACCGGAGCGTGGACGGGTAAGTGAGCCGGCGCAGCAGGGGAATGGTCGCGGGCAGCCGTGGCACCTGCACCGGAACCCCTGCCGGCAGGGGGGCGGCCGCGGGAAGAAGTGGCGCCCTCGACCGCCATGACAATGGGAATGTCCAGCCATCATACCGCTCAGAAAAGAGACGGGTTCTATGTCACAGAGAGGAACATGCTTTTGTCAGGCATGTGCATATAAACCCAAGAACAAAACCTAATGGCCTAGTGAAGATGCTGGTGGAAGCTGGTAAGATTGTGTCATTGGACGGGTAAGTGAGCCGGCGCAGCAGGGGAATGGTCGCGGGCAGCCGTGGCACCCGCACCGGAAACCCTGCTGGCAGGGGGGCGGCCGCGGGGAGTAGTGGCACCCTCGACCCCCATGACAATGGGAATGTCCAGCCATCATACCGCTCAGGAAAGAGACGGGTTCTATGTCACAGAAAGGAACATGCTTTTGTCAGACATGTGCATATCAACCCAAGAACAAAAGCAAATGACCTTGTGAAGATGCTGGTGGAAGCTGGTAAGATTGTGTCATTAACCACAGTGAAACGAGTACTGTATCAACATTGGCTGAAAGGCCACTCTGCCAGGAAGAAGCCATTACTTTAAAAGAAACATATAAAAGCCAGATTAATGTTTGCAGGAACAAAGACCTACATTTTTGGAGATATGTCCTGTGGTCTGGCAAAACTAAAATTGAACTGTTTGGTCATAACGACCATTGTTACCTTTGGAGGAAAAAGGGAGAAGCTTGGAAACCTAAGAACATCATCACAACTGTAAAACACGGGGATGGCAGCATCATGTTGTGGGTTTGTTTTGCTGCAGGAGGGAAAGGTGTACTTCACAAAATAGATGGAGTCGTGAGGAAAGAAGATTATGTGGCAATACTAAAGCAACATCTCAAGACATCTCAGCCAGGAAGTTAAAACTTGGGCGGAAATTAGTCTTTCAAATGGACTATGACCCAAAGCATATTGCTAAACTTGTTACAAAGTGGCTTAAGGATAACCAAGTCAATGTTTTGGAGTGGCCATCAAAAAGCCCTGGTCTCAATCCTATTGAAAATTTATGGGCAAAGCTGAAAAGGCAGGTGCGAACAAGGCGACCTACAAACATGGCTCAGTTACAACAGTTATGTTAGGAGTAATGGGCCAAAATTCCTACCAACTATTGTGCGAAGCTTGTGGAAGTCATACAGTTTAAGAGTAATGTTACCAAATACTAATGAAAAGTATGTTAACTCTTGACCTTGCAGAAAGTAATAAAAATGCATTAAAACATTCTCTCTCTCATTATTCTGGCATTTGGCAAATATAAATAATTTTGGTAATCCTAATTAACCTAAAACGGGTAAGGTTTATTCTGATTTCATGTCAGATAGTGAGAAAAACATGCATATGTGTCTTTTTATATAGTGTATGTAAACTTATGGTTTCAACTGTATAGAGTTATTTAAACATTGCAGAATAGGGCACCAGTTGAAAGTACTGTTCATAATCTAACATAACGTCAGCCGTGCATCTGCTGCTCATGAAGGTTAACTGTAGCTTCACAGCAATGCAATTTCCCAGGATACAAGGTGAAAAATAACCATCTACATACAACTGTTTGTAAGGTCACTTGTCACTCCACACAGGAATTTCTTAGGTGAAAAAAGTAATTAGCATTGGAGGAGTTGCGCTCTACTTTATGTTAATATTTTTCTAACTCTTGAGATTTACGACAATAAGTATTGCTGAATTCTAGCTCACTTATCTGTGGTGTAGCCCTCTACAGAATTCCGTTATTTGTATGGAACCCATCCATGTACGTTTCTGATCTTCTGAAGATTAATTACATCTTTGAAATTTTTGTAGTTTACTTTTTGTGATGTAAGAAAGTTTATTATTTTTTATACATTAGTGTTATTCCATACTATCACATTGTAATGCATAAATGCATCAGTCCTGGGACCTTTAATCCTGTATATTTTTAGTTTGTTTTTTGTGTATCTCAATTTACACACGTGTTTAGTTTGCTGTCATACATTTGCTTTGGTTTTAACTTGGAACACATCATGCATTGGACATTCAATTTTTAAAAAATGGTTAATGTTGAACCACATCATCTTTCTGACATGATCTTTGGCCATCCAAGGGGAAGAGCATTATTGTGCTCACTCTTTCATGGCATTTATATTCACCTCCTGCACTGCTCGTCCCTATGGAGAATAAAAGAGTAAGGGTATTTTCACATCTTAACATTATCCTCCATAAGCCCTATATGGCAGAATACCTGCTAGCAGGTATCCAGACATATACTGTACTGTGGCATAGTTATTGCATATTCATAAAAAGAGAATGTTATTAAATTATTTCTGTTTTCGGCCAACTTTTTTTTTTTGGGAAAGGAAGATTGTTCACCTTTTTTTATCTCTCAAAACATTGTGTAGAGAGAAAATGTCACAAATTGATTTTTATCTATGCATACAATTCATCTATTGATACATACTACCTTGTATACCAGACCCACATGTAGAGTGTGCCTATAGAGAACCTCTCTACCAATGGTCTTCTATCATTGTAAATGTGTATATTTTATTACATGATCAGTATATGTAAATGTATATTAAGACATTGCACTTTAATTGGGTACTGGTGTCTAAGCAGCCAATCAGGAGTGTGCCAGGGAACCCTGGGCACAAGGAGAGGGAGGATACATGCATAAAATACAGCCTGTTATTTTATACAGCGTGTTAGGCTGAGTCAATTCTGTTCTGATTTGGTTCTGTTGAAGGAATAGTAGGAGTTAAACATTGTTCCGCTTAAGGGTTTATCTGCACATTAGCTGGGTTTAGACCGGGGGCAGGAAAAATCTCCTGAAAAAAAGAGAATTCAGAGGAAAAAGAGAAAAAAGTTTGACAGGAAGGTACTTAGGCTGTTAGTCTGTAAGGTCTTTTCCCAGGTTGCATTCCTTTTAAATGTGGCCCTACAATGGGTAGAATTCAACCCTTGAATTTTTTTCTGTATTTTAAAATTTTTGAAGTTCCAAATTTAAAATTATTTTTTGATTTTTTATTAAAGGGGCAACACAAAAGCAAGTATTTGTAAATTTAAAAAAAAAAAAAATTCTTTTTTTAAAAAAAAAAAATTGGGGGGTTGCTAGTATTATCAAAGCCTCCCCACAGTGATCTGTACCCCCATGTTTAAGTGGGGTTAGTGTATTTGGGTGATGTGCATGTTTTTACTTTCATCCAACAAAGAAATTTGGGGCTGTACACCAAAAAGTTAAATTTTGGTCTATCGAAGAGCACTTTTTTCACAATTTTTATTGTGTCCCCCACATACCTTTTTGCAAACGCAAAGGGGGCTTCTTTGGCTTTGCTTTTTAAAAAGGCTTTCTTCTTGACACTATTTCTAATGAGCCATGTGGGATATACTGAGTGGGGTACTTCTTGAAAATAAAACAATTTTTGTCAAACAAATAGCTGTCCGATGCCCCCGCACCCTCGTCCCGGGGGTTTCAGGGGCTCGTGCCCCACTCCGAGCGGCGCCCCCTCCCGACCCCGGGGCTGGGGGGCCGCTCACGTCGGCCCCGGTCCCCTCACTTACTCCCCCACGCTCCTGCCCCTCCGTCTCGGTCCCCCGGGGCGGGGCCCCCGCCCCTTAAACGTCCGGGGGATGAAAATTTTCCCCTTAAGGACCATGGGTTTTTTTGGGGACCGTTCTTTTTCCCCCCTCGCCCTTCTGAAAGCCATAACTTTTTTTATTTTTCCCCCTACAAGAACATGAGGCTTTTTTTTTGCGGGGCAATATGTAATTCTAATGGTGTTATTTACTAACTATAGAATATACTGGGGAAAACCCCAAAAAAAATTCCCAAATGGGGCAAATTTGAAAAAAAATTATTTTTGCCCTGTTTTTCAGGGGGGGTTTTTCTTTTTCGGCTTCAATCGTCGGGGAAAAAAATGGTTATCTTATTCTACAGGTTGTTAGCATCCGCAAACCAAACATGTAGGGCTCCGTTAGGTTTTTGGTACCGTAAAAAATTCAAACATTTTTCTTTTTTTGAAAAATTGCGCCCGGCGCCATTTTGTGCACCAACAAAATTTTTTGTAAACACCCACGGGCTCAGGAGGGGGGATTTTTTGGGGGGGTGAAGTGACTTTTTATCGCTACAGTTTGGAATGATGCACTTTTTTGATCTTTTTATTCATTTTTTTTTTAGTGACGTAAAATGACCAAAAAAAAAGCGATACCAAATATGTGAAACTTTTTTATTATTTAATGATTTTATTTGTAAAATGGGGTAAGGGGGTGAATTTGAACTTTTAATACTTTTTTTTTGTACTTTAAAACTTTATTTTTAATTTTTTTTTACTGTAACATTGAGGCCACCTATGGTACTTGACCACTAGGTGGTGCGATTGTTAATACAACCTAATGCATTGCATAGGCAATGCATTAGGGTGTACAAAACTGGCGGTTTCCCCACTTCCTGTCTGCGGATGGAAGTGGGGAAAACCGGCCAGGGTAAGTGACGGGAGCCTTCACAAGGCTCCCCACAACCATGCCCGATGACCGTACCGATCGGTGCGCGGCCCCGATCGGCTTTCATTCAGACACCGCGGCCATCTTTGGCGCAGTGTCTGATGGGTAAAACAGCGCCAGCGGGCGGAGCCACCCGCCGGTGCTGTTACTGCCGGGTGTTAGCGGCGATTTGCCCCTAACACCCGCTGGCTGTGTGGGGGGGTCGCGGCACGATCCCCCTGCAAAGCCCCTTAGCGGCCCTGGACGTACTCATATGCCCAAGGTCGTTAAGGGGTTAAAGGGACAGTGCGCCGGTAATTGGCCATTACCGGGCACTGCTCCTATTTAAGTCCGGCCTCTTCCTGGCAGCCTTGCCGGATCTTTAGTGCACATGCCTATTGTGAAAGCGTTCCAGAAAGCCTTGTCTTGCCTACCGTGTACCGAACCCGTTTGCTTATGTTTACCGACCACGAACCTTGCCGCCTGCCCTGACCTTCTGCCTGTCTACGTTCACGAACCTCAGCCGCCTGCCCAGACCTTCCTGCCTGTCCCGGACTACGAGCCTGATTGCCGATTCTGTACCTCGCCTACCCTTGGCCGCCACCGCAGGCAAGCCCCGCCAGTGGTAGTGACCTGGTGGACTCCCGCCGCAGCAAGTCCATCCCGCTTTGCGGCGGGCTCTGGTGAATACCGGGACCCACTTAGATTCCACTCCCTGGTGTGGGCTTACGCCATTGCCTGCGGTGGTCCAGAGGATCCACCTCCTGACCGTTACAGTAGCAAGACAGCTAAAACGTAGTACAAATGGTTACTTGCGCTTTGTAGTGTAACACGATGCGATCCGACTGTCCAAGTGCATGGTAAGTATAATTCAATCTTGCAACAGCATAGTTTAGCGTCCCCTCTCACTTCTAGGAGATCGCGACTGGAGCGTTCAGCTGGACAGACGGGCAGTAGGCGCAGGCGCGCGACGTTTCGAGAGGCTTCTCCTCCTTTTCTCACGCAGAGCTTGGGCAATTTTTTTAAAAATCCTGCAGTGCACTTTGCCACGGCTTTATCCCTGAGCTGTCTGGTGTGTTCCTTGGTTTTCATAATGTTGTTTGTTCACTAATGTTCTAAAACAAACTTTGGAGGCCTTCACAAAACAACTGCAGTTATACTGAGAATAAATTATATAGAGATATAATCTATTTACTAATGAGTTGGCTTCTAAATGCAATTGGTCACACTCAAGTCGAAAAAGGCCCACCGGGATCAGAAGCGGGCACATTCTACCAGATTTTTAATGTATGCACGTCCCAGGACAACTTTCAGTTAGGCTATGTTCACACGGTTTTTTTGCGGGGGGTATTTGCCCGCAATTACACCCGGGGCTGGGGGCGGGTGCGGAGCGGGGGGCCGACCCCCCGGCCTTTGACATTCATTATTCAGGCCTATTCGCTGGAAAAAATTACGTCATTTCTCCCCCCCCGCCATATTGTGCGAGCGGGAGAGGAGACTAATCCATAAATCTCTATGAGAACGGGATTACGTAAAAGACGGGAGTATCCGCCCTGTATTTCGCCAGTAAGGGCGAAATACGGGGGAAAATACGTCCCAAAAAGCAATGGAAATGCCTTAAATCAGCCGTGGCTCTGGGGCCCATTGGGATGCCGGTAATTTTGCTGTGGGCCCCCTGCTTGATTTTTGCCACTGGCTCAGACACAGATCAGTTTCCCAGAGGAAATGGGGGGGGGGAGGGGTGAATTTGACTTATTGACTTATGACTTACCCTTACTGACAAAAAAATCCAACATTTCTGATCCTGTTCTGTTTCAAGAACTGTGGTATTTGGACATATTTCTCACTACAGTAAAACCTTTCAAGGTAGAAAGGTTGAAAGGTAGAAACGCTCAAATGAAATATCAAAACATCTGCAGGCTTCCATTCATAGGAGTAACAAAAGTAGAACTTTTCTGCGTAATATATTACAATATTTTGCACAGTTGTATTTGTTCATTTCACACAAAATCCATTACAGCAAGAGTGACAATGAGGGAGAACACAGTCATAATTTCCCAAGTGTTTGCTGCTGTCAACTGCACTACTTCATGACTCTGTGTTCTACAGCCTCCACTGTATCATAATTGTGTGCATTGTGTGAGAGCAGGATATGTACAGGCTGCGCTGGCAAATAAAATAGAATTGATGACTCACTTAGCTGATTCCATGGAACATTATAATGTCAGTGAACTTACAATTGACAGTGGTGATGTACAATAGCTTAGGGGTAAATGTAATAATATTTAATTTAGCGAAACATATTGAAGTTAAAGGAACAACGGACAAAGAAACCATAAAATGGAATTCATGAACTGTAAATTCGTAATGCTTCTATAATTTTAAGGGGTTAACTGGTTGAGGAGAAAAAGCTTAGTTTCTCTATTAGGGAACCATGAGTAAATAGAGGCATTCCCCATTCAGAAATCTCACCTGTTGGCTTGGAGAAAAGCAGCTACAACAAGTGTCTTCCGATGAGGAAGACCTGGCATATCCATGCATTATGCAGACATCACATTCATTTCATTGGAAACTGTGTAATGCTTTATTGCAGTAGCTTTCCAGGAGAATAAAACCAAGACTAATGTTTCTAAACATAGCTACAACCATATGAATGGCTTTGTGATAGAATAAACCATGTAGCAATCACTCCAACTGAATCATTATTCTGATCATGTATGCGATCCTGTTAGTGGATTCCCATCAATTATGTCTATCACTGTATTTTGAGCTTGGAAAAGACCCCTGTGTGGGTTGAAATGTTGCTCTTTTTGTATTGGGATTTTTTCAATAGATGTGTAAGTTTTTATTGCTTATTTTGATGCTTTAACTTTCAATGGTAAACTGCTGAAAAAAGTTTTAATGTAAACTCATTGACGAAAAAATAACGCACCAAGAAGAAGTTGTTGAAATTAAACTTTATATGTGTGAATTTGATGATGGTGTATTTAGGTGATTACAATATTATAGCAAAAGGATCCATTTATTGAGGAAAACTGTACAATTAAAAGAAAGCTCTACTGCCCTGTTTGGCCACCTATAGCCTGGATACAAGATGGATGGGCATGGAAACATACAGTTTCCATATGGCATCCTCTGGCACTTTTGCCCACAGATGTTGCAGCTAGGTCTGTAGATCCTGCACACTTGTACGTTGCCAAAGCTGCTGTTCCAGCTGGTCCCATGAATGCTGGATTGGCAATATATTTGGCAACTGGGCAGGCCAAGGAAGTGCTGCAATCTTATGGAGACATTTCTGGGAAACCTTGCTGGGGGCGGCCAAACATTTACTACTGAAAAATAGTTGGAAGCCCTGCCATGAGAGGTAACACATGTGGCTTTAGGGTGATTGACTCTTGTATGAGATGGCTGCTCAGATGTTTGGGATGTATATTTTATAATATCTCCCATAGCTTCAACAGAACTTTATATTTAACCCCTTAATGGCCTTGGACGTCATTAAGGGGTTAAAGAAGATTGTGAAAGCTCTGTTTTAGAGTTTGCATGATCTTCTTTAACCCCTTAATGTATATTACAGCTGACATTCTGCAGCATCGGCCCCGGCCGGAGATTACTCTGGGGGGAGGAATAACCCCCTAGATGCCACAATCTAGCGATCGCAACAGCTAAGTGAGACACATAAGGAGCAAGTGCCATCTGTTCTCACTTGACGAAGATCATGCAGTCTCCATACCGGACAGCTCCGAAGGGCTGTCTGTGACGTTACCATGCCCGGCAGCGCACTGGGGGCATGGCCAGGCATGGTGAGTGACAGTTACCATGGAGATCAGTACACAGCAGTTCTGCTCTCTACTGATCTCTATTGGAACACTGGACCAAGTCCCCTATCAGGAAAAGTAAAAGAAAAATGTGAAAAAGTAAAAAAAAAGTGAAAAAACAGTAAACCACAAATACGAAAAGTAAAATAAAAACAAGTACACTAACCTTTTCCCCAAAAATGAATACAGAATGTATTTTTGGTATCGTTGCATGTGTAATGATCTACCTTATAAATCTGTCATGTTAATTAACCCGCACAGCGAACAGAATTGTGATTTTTGTTCATCGCACAGCACATTAAATGGAATATAAAGCTATTAAAAAGTTATATAAATGCCAAAGTGGTACCAATTAAAATGTCGGTTCATCACGCAAAAGAAAAAGCTCTTGCATAGTTCTGCATATGGAAAAATAAAAAAGTTATGGCTATCAGAAGATAGCGATGTATGATTATTGTTTTACACAATAAAATAACTTTTTTTAAGCACCTCAACATAAAAAAACTATATAAATTGGGTATTCCCATTATTTTATCAATCCACAGGGTAAAATTTCTCATGTATACTGCACAGTGAGTGCTGTTAAGAATAAAAATCAAAAACACTACCAGGATTGCAGTATTTTCTTCACCCTGCCTTCCAAAAAAGATTTAAAAGTGTTCAAAAAGCTTTGCCCCATACAAAATGACACCAATAAAAACTTCAACTCATCCTGAAAAAAACAAGCCCCTACACAGCTCCTTATACAGAAAATTAAAAAAGTTATGGCTCTCAGTTTATAGCAATGCAAAAACTTGTTTTTCTGCTTGAACAAAAGTGTTTTTATTGTGTAACAGCAGTAAAACATAAAGAAAATATACAAATTGGCTATCCCTGTAATCGTATTGACCTGCTGAGTAAAGCTAGCATGTCATTTAGACCATACGGGGACTTCTGTAAAAAATAAAAATAAAAAACACCGCCAGGATTGCTGTATTTTGTGCAAAATGCCTCACAAAAACCCCATAATGATACCAATAAAAACATCAGCTCATCCCACAGAAAACAAGCCCCTACATAGATCTATACGCAGCAAAATAAAAAGTTATGGCTTTCAGACTATGACGACATAAAAATGCTGATTTTTATGTTTTATGCATTTATGTTTTTATGCATTTTATGCAAAAATTAATAAAACATAAAACACTATATGAAATTGATATAATTATAATTGTACCGACCCGCATAGTAAAGTTATCTTGTCATTTATACCACACAGCGAACTACATAAAAATGAAGCCCAAAAAACAATGGCAGAAATGTGCTTTCCCCTCACCCCCATTTTCATGGCCGAATGCTGTGAAAACTATGGAACACCTTTTACCCCAAATGCACAATACACCCTAGATGAGATCCATGAGGGGTGTTGAATCCAAGGTGGGGGACCTCTGGAAGGTTTCACCTGTTCTGGTGCTTTGGGGACTTTGCAAATGCAACATGGCCCCACCAAAATCTGTGTTCCAAAGGCCAAATAGCGCTCCGTCCCTTGTACGCCATGCTCCCAAACAGCAGTTTACATCCACATATAGGGTATTAGCGAACTTAGAATAAAATTTGAGGTGCTTTTTTCCAGGATTCCTTGTAAAAATTAAACATTTTAAGCCATAATTGCAGATTGTTGGAAATAAATTTTTACTTTTCACCGCCTAACGCTAAAACAATTTGTGAAACATCTATGGGGTTGATATACTTACTACAACCCTGGATATATTCCTTAATGGGTATAGTTTCCAATAAGGGGTCTTTTTAGGGGTATTTATTAAATTTTAGCACCTTAGGGTGCCCTCAAACCTTTAACGGCACCTAAAGAAAGTTGTAAGGAAAATAAGACTCAAAAGTCGAGTAGGTGCTCCTCCTATTCTGATGGTCGTGTGGTTCAGGGCCCAGATATATCGCACGCAATAGGGCACATAATGGGATACCATCTGTAACAATAGGTAAAGATTGGGGGGGTGAGTCGGGATATGTGCAATATCTAGATAGTGTGCAATTGTGCCCTGGTTCACAATCTACCCGTGTTCCGTGAAATCGCTAATAGATTTAAAGTTGAAAAAATCTTGCCCAAAAAAGTGTGATAGTACATTTTTAGAAAAATTAATCAACCTACACAATTTAAGCATTTAATTTTGTGTGTTTATACATGCTAATTGAGCACATTGAAAAATGTGAAACTTTCCGAAATGCTGTTGTGAAAACTAGTTTAGGGGGTCTCATGAGTTTCATTTGTACCTGGAAGTCAATTTATGGGGACGACGCTCTAACACGCGTAGACAGACCCCTCTGTAATGCGCCATAGTCTAGAACTAAGTATAGATTCAAGGATCCCTATATAGTATTGAGAAGTGTATAAAGTGACAAATGTTTTCTTTTGAAATGTGAAAAAATTCTTCTACTCCTAATATTTTCATAAGCATCAAATATATTTTTTAGTTTAAAAAGATTGTATGTAATCGAAAAGTCACTTTTATAAATTGATGCCACATCCTGCAGTGGACAATATGGAGTAGTCTGCTAGTTATCAATTTTTTTTTGACACGCAGATATGTTTGAAGTTTAAAAATGGCAATTTTTTTTAACATTTTCACAATATTTTGATGTTTTTTATCAATCAAGGCATTTTCTCTTGGACCTAAAGTTTACACTAGCTTAATGTCATATTTATTGTATCACAGTAATCAATATTCTGAATCACATGGATTAGGTATATAGTATCATAAAAAATCATTCTTCTACCATATTGTGTCACATGGTCAGGTTTTCAAATTGGGATTGTAGGCAAGGGACCAAAAACTACGCCCTGTGTCCTTAAAGGGGTTGTCTCACTCTACAGAGTGATTGACGTTTTATGTTTATATAGTCGTTGCAATCTACTACAAGTTTCATTTGCAATATATGTCTCATTGACAGTGTGCTACCATTTCCTGATTTCACCTGGCAGCTAGACTCTTCAGGATTGCTCATATGCTACAGACCTGTTTGATGTCTCTTTCCTGGATAGGCTTGTCAGTACTGGTTGCTATAGCTTTAGACCCCTGGTATCTCTCAGCAGACTGGTCACTGGCAGGCCAGTTGTACCAATAAAGCCAGTAAACTTACCCCTGAATTAAAAAATTAAACTGAGTAAAACAGGACTGAGGTAGATGATGCAATGTCGTTAGACATCCTTTAAAAAAGGGTTAAAGGGGGGCCCTCCACTGAAAGTAAAGTCCACTGCACAGGTCACACACCGCCATTTGTATTTTGGGTGCTTCTTTCGTTTTAGCGTTGAATATTTGAATTTTATCTGGTTTAAATTAATATGTGTCTCCACTCAATAATCCCGATTGTCTTGTCTAATTTTCTTAAGCTTCTGAGCTCACAGTGCAAGCCGATCACGTTGGCTTCTGTGAAAAATAAGGCATTTGCAGCCGTCCTCTTCATTCACTTCTATGTAAGCTCCCGAATAAAGTGCACTAATTTGACTATACTCAGAACTCCCATAGAAATTAATGGAGAGAGCAGCTGCAAGCACCCCCTGATCTTTTCCATATGCAGGGTTGGCTAGCAACACTCTAAGTGAGTAGACGACATGTGCAGTGGACTTTTTCTTTGCTGTTGTGCGATTAAAACACCTCTTTTAAGTTTTTCACACCAGGTACTAAAAATACAAACAGATATTTGACAAGTGAAATGACTTAAGCTGTCTTAAAACACATGTAATGGAAGATGTTTCTTACAGCTATAATATTTTTTTAGGTTGTTTATTGCTAGCAATTTTTGTTTTATTTAGATTGTTTTGTCCTTGGTGTTGGCCACTACTCAAAATGGGTGAATCGCTCTCCTTATTGTCTATATAGACAGTCCATCAGGATAAGTATGTATTTTAGCTACCGATATGACCTCATAGGAGGTCCATATGCTTTTGTACGAATAGATTATTACAAATTTACCTGGAATGATGGAGTAATTGCCCCTTCCCAAAAAGAACAGGAAAGAAGTTGGGAGCTGCACATGTAGCAAAATCTTGTGAGTATAATGTTATTATTTTGTCTTATCCAAGCTGCCAGCAATAGAATAGATCTGTTATTAATCTCCATCCTCTTATGATATACTCAAGTTCAGTCCCACATTCTGATAATGAACTAGAAAGGTCTGGAAGCGATCATCTTTTCATGTCTGCTTGTTTTAGAGCATCTTACCCTCACAAATTCTTTTTCAGAAACAGTGTTAGCCCCCACCCACCCAACGGCTTTACCTCACCCATCTGTCATAATTCACATGTTTCTACCTATTCAAAGTATATAGGTTATACAGTTGAGACGTGGGTCGGATGCCTTGCAGCTATTTGGGCGGGGTTTGAAAATAAATCGACTCTTTGAATGACTCTTTTCTTGCTGAAAAACTGCAGATTTGCGCGCTAAATACTCGAAAACTACAGCATCTTACAGAATAGGGGAAACAGCGCTGTCCTCAGCAAGGGGGGCATAATCTTTCTACAAAACAAAAGAGTTCATCTTTAGTGTGTGGAGGGTGAATACGAGTGGGAGGGGGAGGTTCAGATGTGATCTGCTATGACAATAAAGTTCTTTCAGTATAAGTTAGGACGTGCTCGTGTTTCACCATGACTGATCCCGGACACACCCCCACCCCCTCCCCCCCCGCGACCCAGGTCACCCCTACCCCGCACCCCCGCCCTCCCACCCCTCCGCCACGAGTTCACTCATTCTCCTCGCCCACTGTGTAGCGTATTTATATGTTCTGAGCGTGTTCTTTATGAAGCGCTAGCATTGTTTCGAAAGTGTAGTTAGTGGAAACAATTTCAATCAGTTCACTCTAATTTAGGTGATAATGGGATGTAGCATTCCGCTGTTTTCACTGCTTTGTTAGAACTGCAATTTTTTTTTTGTGTGTATAGGCACATAAAAAACATTTTTTAAAAACCTTTTTGGAATTAAAACATGATTTAAACAGTATGTCATTTTTTCTTTAAAGGTCTATGAGAAGATTTGTGTTTGCAGTTACTACATAACATTAAGTTTAGCTTGAGACATAGCACCTTGAGATAATTGCTTTTATGATTCATAATAGAATAAACAGGTGGATGCTGCAGGCAATATTGCCAGTCACTGCATATCTAATACCCAGGACACTGGCATAGTGACGTGTTTTCCCAAAGGTGTTTGACGACTTAATTCTAATCAAGTTAAGACATTCTAAGTACATTGATTTCATAAAATTTGCAAGAGCTAGTGATAAAGTTATTATAAAACATAGTTCTTTGATATATGTGGCAAATCTTGGTGTCACCATACACATATACTATACTATTACATGGAGTAATATATGACCTTTACATGGTTGTGCCATTAACTACCCGTTAGTTTTACTTCTTCTGGTTAATGGAATGACGTTACATTTGGTTGACATAATATTTGGATGTATAACTTGTAATCAAAATTTATAATGTTCTTATTAGAGGTAATAAAACAAAGTACCCCACAAATTGTTCCCGTCCTTTCCTGTCTACGCATCATAGCAAACCTTGCCAAGATGACTTGTCCTTACTACTACAGAAACCTTTTTGGTCCTTAAGTGCGACCATAGCTTCTAAGCCACGGGTGTCAAACTGCGGCCCTCCAGCTGTGGGGAAACTACAACTCCCCTCATGTATTGGTATAATCTATAACAGTGGGCATGATGGGAGTTGTAGATTCCCAACAGCTGGGGGGCCGCAGTTTGACACCGTGTTCTAAGCCATTACAAAGGGGGGTCATTTGGTAGTCAGCGAAGCTGGGGGCCCAATAAAGTCCCTTAGGTCTGTTATGGCCGTGCTTCTATTTTCCCCTATCAGAGGTAATAAAACATCACTAAAATGACTTTATACTGTAGTGCATAAGAACTGCAACATATAGTATTAGCGATTAACAGATCACATGTTTAAGTCTATGTGGGAGACTAAAAATACGTACCAAAAAAAAGTATTCCGCACCTAGCAAGAAATGACAGAAAAAATAAAAACGTTATTGGTTTAGGAAAATTGTTACGCAAAGCAAATTAAATAGTTTAAAGCCTTTTTTTATGTAGCTTAAATAAACATAATGATAACTAGTGTACTTGGAGCACATTACGTTGACCATCGGGACATCGGTCGATGGTCGATAGTCGACCAGTCTACGTTCTCTCAGTGTCGAATAGATGCGATAGTCGACCTTCATCGATCAAGATTCTTCGATCAGTGAGTGGCGATTATGATCGATGGACCATTAAAGTTCTATGGGAGTTAGCTACAACACCTTCATTTTACAACTCAACAGGGCTGGAGAAGCTGGATTTAACATCCAAAAACAGACAAATGGATTACGTGACTACTCTTAGGCAACACACTTAGGTTACTAAAAGCCACTGAAAAAAAATCACCACACCATTCACTATCCCTGTTTGTACCCACTATGCATTCGACCCTTAAACTGCATCATCCACACAAATACGTAAAAGTGACTAGAAGGCCAGTATGATATTGAAACCATAATCTTACTTGAACTGGGAACATGTGAATATATCATACCTGTTCCATGCGACCTAGCTGCATTGAGCCCCAAACCTGCATGACCCCCAACAATTTAAAACATGTGCCGCGAAATAAGGAGTCTTTCAACACATTTAGTTCGAACTGGACATTGACTATACTAGAGAAGACATGGGCTACACAGATGAGCCCCTAAACTGCATGTATACACAGATTCAAAAGTCGACGGGAAAGGTCTTTCCCCAATCCACCCATTTTAGTTTGCACTGGAACATATTGACTTATAACCTGTCCTGGGCTCACAGTGCATGAGCCCAAAAACCGCCATGACCCAGAATTATAAAGTTGCCGAAAACAGGGTACTTTCACACATCTACACCATTTTAGTTTTCTCACCTGGAAATTGACTATATCACTGTCTCACTGGGCCCCAGCATGAGCCCCAAAAAACCTCATGACCCTGATTATAAAAGTGCCGGAAAAAGGAGTCTTTCATCCACCTTTTTAGTTCGAATGGACATTGACTATACCTGTCCTGGCACAGCATGAGCCCCAAACCTGGTTGAGCCTACAGATTATAAAAAGCTGCCCGGAAAAAGGAGTCTTGCAACCATCCTTTTTAGTTGAACTGGTACATTGTACATATTTCTGTCTCTGCTACTGCTGATGATCCATTAAACCTGTCTGACCCACAGATTAATAGAGTGCAGGAAAAGGAGTCTTTCAACCACCATTTATAGTTGTAATACTTGGGGGACATTGGTCCATATAACCGCTCCTGGACCGCAGTATGACCATTTAAACCCTGTCTGCCCCCCAATAAATAGAAGTGCCGGGAAAGGAAGTCTTTGAACACCATTTTCAGTGTACTGGACATTGATATACCTGTCCCTGGACCGCAGATATGACACATGTAAATCCTGTCTGACCCCCAAATTAAGAAAGTGCCGGAAACAGGACCCACCCCCCCCCCCCCCCCCCCCCCCCCCCCCCCCCCCCTTCTTTCAAACCACACATTACATAGTATGCACTGGACATTATACTTCCCTGTAACTGGGTAGCGCTTGCCCCTCCGTATGAGTGCGGACCAAATTGAGCTTCACTTGGAATACTGGTTGGGTTAACGCTCCTGTTCCACCCACGGTGCCTTTTTCATTGGCATTCTTTTTCTGTATTTTACTTCAACGTGTGGAGGAAACAATTGTTCCCTCTGTACTTGATGTTCTGCCTGGCCGTGCTCCATACTCCATGTCCCTGTGGATAAACCTTAATCTGGGTCAATAATTATTTCTTGTACCTCTACTTGTATCATTTCAGAAGGAACTTTATTTTACCAGCCGTTATTTTGTACATGCAAGTTTTTCAGTAGTTTAATTCTTATAGATAAACCACATTTTTAAAAATAGGGATGGAATCCACCATGTCTTTGTTTCTCCTTTTTTCATTGTATTAAATGGTTGTCTCAATACAGGGTTTGATAGCTATGTTAAAGATCTTGCAAAAACACAGGCCATTTTGACATTATGTGTCCATTAACTAGTGGTCCTACCTATTCCTGTTTTCTGACAGACACACATCACCCTTGAGCCAGCTCTTGAGCAATTGTGAGATATACAAAATGTTCTGTTAGAAATACAACATATTTTTTTTTTAAGGACCTGTTAGTATAGTTGCATTTACAATGCAAAATTGCCCCACATAAAATTCATATGCATGACCCTTGAGCCACTTTGGACAATTGTGAAGAACCAAATTGGTCTGTTCGAGCAAACAAAATTTTTTTTATAAATACGGACCTGTGTATAGATGCCTTTTCAATAGCAAAATTTGCCCAAAATTTTAATTGCTTATATGATCCCTTTGCCTACTTTGGACTATTGTGAATAGACAAATGTCGTTAATGAAACAAAACATTTTTTTTATAATAGGACTGTAGTATTGCTGCATTTCAAGCAGCATGACCCAACAAAACATTATAAATTAATGACTTTCAGCCAGCTGTTTAAAAAAAATTGTGAGGGGAAATCCCCCCCCCACTCCCTCCCCCCCCCCCCCTCCCCCGCCCCCCCACCCCCCCCCTCCCCCTCCCCCCCCCCCCCCCCCCCCCCCCCCCCCCCCCCCCCCCCCCCCCCCCCCCCACCCCCACACGTAGAAGCCACATTTCTGTTAAAGGACCATGATTATTTATGTATCTCACTGCTAGCATGACCCCATAAAAAATTCTATATATGACTTCTCAGCCAAGTATTAATAATTGTGAGGAGAGTATGCCACTTTAAAACCACATTTCTGTTCCAAAGGACACATTGCATTATTGCTGTATCTCACTGCTACATGACCCCAAAAAAAATTATAAAAATATGACTTCAAGCCACTATAGTAATGATATTGTGAGGGAGATAATGCCACTTAAAGCCACATTTCTGTTCCATATAGTTAGACCATTGTATTTATTGCTGTATCTCACAGCTACATGACCCCAAAAAAATTATAAATATGACTTTCTCAGCCAATATTAAAAATTGTCCGAGGGGAGAATGCCACTTAAAAGCCACATTTCTGTTCCAAAGGACCAATGACTTATTGCTGTATTCACAGCAGCATCAATGACGCACAAAAAATTACTAAATTTGTTATTCTCATGCCCCTTTTAAAACTTGCTGGGGAGAAATGCCAATTAAATGCCACATTCTGTTCCAAAGGACCATTAATATATAGCTGTATCACAGCAACATGATCTCTCAAAAACCATTACAGGCGTAACATACTTTCCTAAAGATAAAGTGGTACATTGGAATCAGAGTGTTGTCATGAAAACCTTGACTGTCTTTTACAGTCTCCTCATAAGCAAAACCAGCAAAATGAACACTGGTGTGGGAAAAAGAGAATAAAAAATGTGAAGTGTAGCAAATGATATTTTAATTAAATTTTTTTCAAGCGGACCAATGTAGATTTTCTGTTTTGATTAGAGATAATGGTGTAGACCGGCAAGCAATCAGTGACCTCCGGCAATTGTGAGTCTACCTTGTATAATGCATTGCGTTGGTGAGCGTGGTATAATATGTAAAGATGCCAGAGGTCACCCTATTAGGCTTCTGCACCACCTTTGCCTTGCTGACTGCCGCTACGGGCTACTTTGGAACTCTACTGCTGTCACGTGCTTGATGTTGTTGCCACCTGTGTCCACACATTTGGGGAACGTGATAGCTGACTGCTAATCTGTATTGTCTCCTGTGATCATATACATTGTCGAAGTACGATGCTCATTTCTCAGCGTTCCTGCAATTTTTACTATCTATTTTGGAGTGGCGTGGAAGGAATGTGCTGAGTGTGTTTTGTACCGGGGATCCTAGAAGGGTTGGCACACCAGTCTAACTGTTGTTCTTTTTGAGGGCCTTAATTGCGAGATCAATGTTGAGGAAAGGAGCATCCAAGCACTAATGTGAAAGATGGAGCCTTTGGATTCCCATGCCTCTGGTTGAGGGCATCTAGCATAAACTGATCTTGCTCAATCTTCCTTCTACCGGCTCAAATTCAGCGCCACCTACTTTCCAAGGCAGGGTCGTCTGTAACGTCGTAGCTCTTGGGAATACCTCCTCCTCCTCCTCTTCCGACCTCCTCGCTGCCTACGGACACAGCTTCAACACAGCTCCTGATCTTTGCCTGAGATGATTGCACCCTGAATAGAGACTAGACTGCGCCACCTTGCCGCTACGCTCTGTACTCCGATGACCACACCCCCTCTGCACACCCCCCATGTCCCCACCCCCCCCCCCCCCCCCCCCCCCCCCCGCCCCCCCCCCCCCCCAAGACCCCCCGCCCCCCCCACCCCCCCCCCCCCCCCCCCCCCCCCCACCCCCCCCCCCCCCCCCCCACCCCCCCCTCTCCCCCCCCCCCCCCCCCCCCCCCCCCCCCCCCCCCCCCCCCCCCCCGCGTGCCCCTCCCCACCCTCCCTCCGCCCTCCCCCCCCCCCGCGGCCAGCCCCTCCCCTACTTGTAGCATTCTTGGACGGTAGAGATAAGGCTCCGTGTCCGCATCTGTGTCACAGTCTTCTCCTCCGTCGCCACACTCCCCATACCATGGCTGGTCCTGTTGTTTTTGAGATGGTCCTAACGATCGCTTCCAGAACTAATAGATCACCATCAATAGTCATGTGGACATGGGAATTGTCCGCAATGACCCATTTGGATGGCTTTATCATTACAATCTTGGCAAGAAGTTGTAGCAGAGCTCTTTATACCTGCCATCTCACACTCATCGAGTGGCTCTGTTCTATCCCGTGGTCCGCACGTCTGCTTTTCAGGCCATGTGTCACTTCGATACTGCGTAATGGCTTTGCGTAGCTGCCATCAAATCGCTGGAGCAATAGGAGAGGGTGGGTTTTCCAGCGTGTTAGCCAACGTCAACAATGAGCGGTGGACGTGAGAGTGCGAAGCTGACGCTGCAAACGCAGCCAGAGGGGACGAGCAGGGTCGCGAAACGGCGGAAGTGACACGAACTTAGACTTTGAGCTTCCTCTGCAGTGCAAGGTACCTCGACCGCGGGTATGCGTCTTTAGATATTTTCTGAGGTATGACACACAGTTCATGATCATGTGCCTGGCAGGGTGTGTGCTTCCAGTCATACCGATATCTATAAGGGCGGCCTGCAGATTTCGCCGTTATGCGCACACCTTGCCTGGCACTAAGGTTCGTTGGCATCAGCCAGTGACTCGCTCTCTTTGTCTCTATGTAGAGCCGCCACAGCTCCTGACTTGTTGTGTGACGGGTCTCCACGACAAGATCATTTTTCTAACACGGCCGTGGTTTCTCTAGTCACGTGATTGCCCCAGTTGGACCTTGGGGGAAAAGACCACTGCACCATCCTGCGGTTTTGAAAGCGTGGCACGATGCTCTGAGAGCCACCTCACACCCAGAGACATCCACTCCAGTCGTCACCCAAGTGAGACATGTAATCAGAGATATAGTGGCCTTGGCCGTGCATTACTAGTCCATTGTGTCGGTGGATTGTCAGAGGACTTTTTGCCGGCACAGTGCATGTCATACGCGCTTGAAAATTTTAGTTGACGACACGTGGCTGGCACTGGGAGGACGCTTTTACTGGCATAATATGGATTTCCCCTGCTCGGCATTTGGTATTTGAGGTGGGTGTCAGGCAAATGGGCCATTGTCGTGGCAGAAAGCCCATCTGTGGTCCATTCACTGACGCGAAAGGCAACATTTCCACAAGGCCAAAAGACTGTGCAATGCCGTACATTTCAGGCTTTTTTGTATATTTGGAGTTTGGGTTATGGTTTGGGTTAAAGTGTCTTCTTATGCTGCCCAAACCTGGAAGACAGAAGAGGTGGTAGCTATGATTGGACCCGCATGTAGGCTTGTCAGGTCGTCGCAAGTACTGGTGGAAGGTGAAGGGCTATTGTTGGGTCTCTGGTACGGTGCTGGTGGTACTCGGGGGGACGGTGGAGGCTGTAAGCGGAGAGGCTGATGTCCTGTATCATGACTCTGAGTCCCCAACACTTGGGCAGAGTGAGGAACACTTGGTGGTGGCGGAGGAGCGAGGAGGCGGAGGTCAGAGGGTGTGACAGCCAGGTTGGATGGCCCGGCGTACTGTCTGGCACTTTTTTTGGCCAAGTGTTGGCCTCCATTTCAAAATCTCATTGCATTCGTGTGCATGTGACGAGACAGTGTTGGTGGGGGTTATCACCCTAAGGTTCTTGCCTGTACCTTATGCGTTGCGGAACAGAGCGGCATATGACACTCGCTGGGTGAATCAGAGGCTTGGTCAAAGAAGGCCCAGGCTTGAGAGGCCGGACCTTTTGTGATGGCGTTCAAGCGTAGGAGCGGGGGGTTTGCGCTGACCGTGGTGGGGAATCATATTCAGCGTGACTTCTGCAACCGCCCATCTCCATGTATTGAGGCGGAAACCCGTACTGACATCAGACCCATCATTCTTCCTACCTTAGTCCATGTACTTGATGAAGCGCTCGCAAGCAAAATTTCTGCTGAAAAGACCACGTTGGATCCGCAATGTAGTTATTCATCATCATCGAACACAGGTGACTTGGTCGTGCCACTGACATTCTGCATCAGGAGACTGCCGGGCTAGCAAGCACAGTAGGACTGTACAAGGCTTGCCGACCGCCCGGGATTTTTTTGCAGATATGAGCCGGCTTTCCTTGCTTTCGCTCCTCACAGCATGGCATCAAGTGTAGCTGGGCGTCCAGAGCAGAGAAAATCATCTCTTTGGCCTCTTGAATGTACTTTTAACCATACACTTATGGACCAACCGCATTTTGTGCATCAAAGAGGTCTTCAGAAAATGCAGATTATCCACGTGGTGGGATTTCACGAGATTGAAATTTGATGGGCTGCTTCCATGTTGGTCGGATGCTGGTGATGCTGATGTACGACTATTGTGGCTGTGACTGGGAGATTGGGGGACACATCGATAGGTAGGTAAGATGAGTGGATGTAGGTTGCTATTAACCAGGGACAGATTGGCCGGACGCTGTTCGTTAACTGAGATTCTCACGGAACCCTGACCCCTAGTGGAATGACAGGCCTTGTCGGTCCTGCAACTGACGTTATCCGCTTGGGCATTGCTGTGTTGTTCACCGACTGGAGGGAGCAGCCTTCTCAAATCGTACGCTCTACCTCTCATGTCCTACCACCACCCTGCTTTTTTACTCGCATTATGTTTCCGCCCTGGAATTTTGCTCCATGTTCAGAAATAAAAATCACATTTGAGATGGTATATAGGATGAGTTTTGGAAGTCTCTTATTAAAAGGCGGCAAATCAAGTGCTATTCATAAATCCTCAAATCAAAACAAAATTGCTGGATTCAAATATATACTGCAAAGTATGATCGATCAACCAGTAGTGGCCTGCGCCAAAGTGAAAAAACACGTATCTGAAGATGTATTTCATGATAATACTGGTATTTTTGGCACATTTCAATTTCATTCACCTGTGGTGACTTATATAAATTGCTGTATCAAAATTTAACTCGCATAGTAGATCTATCAACAAAGCTGGCCCTGCGCCAAGTGAAAAAAACACGTATCTGAAGAATGAATTGGATAATACAAGGTGTTTTTGGCAAACTCTCAATTACCTGTGTTGACTATAAAATTGCTGTATTCAAATTTTAACGGCAAATCGAGTTTTTCAACAATAGTAATTCTGGCCTGCGCCAAAGTGAAATAGACACGCTATCGAGATATGTATTCGGATAATAAAGGTATTTTTGGCACCTATCAAGTTCACCTGTGGTGCGATGTAAATTGCTGTATTCACATTAAAGTGCATAGCTGCCGAAAGAACAAAGCTGTAATGTGCAGCCAAAGGAAAAAAGACAGGTATCTGATTAAGTAGTCATATATTTACAGATGATTTTTGTGCCACACTTTCTCAATTCACCATGTGGTGAGCATATAAAATTGCTGGGATTCAGAATTCTAAGGTCAAGCTGCCCTCACTGAACAAAGCTGTAGTGCGCCAAAGTCAAAAAAACACGTATCTGTTATGTATCCAGTATAATACAAGATATTTTTGAGGCACCTTTCAATTCACATGTGGGTCTATAAAATTGCTGATTCAAATATTATTGTGCAAGCTGCCATCATTGAACAAAGCTGTAGTGCGCCAAAAGTCAAAAAACACGTATTCCGTTATGTGTTCGTATAATACAAGATATTTTTGGGTCACCTTTCAATTACCTGTGGTGACTATAAAATGGATTCATATTTACAGATGCAAGGTGATATATAACAAAGGTGGAAGGGCAATTTCGCAAAAATGAACTCCTATCTGAAATGTTACTTGATAATAAAAGTGGAGGTTTGCACCTAACAAGAGAGGATCACTGCAGTTGTACTAGAAAAGACTGTGTATCCTATAAGTTAGTGCCCAATACTCCAGGAAGTATTTCAATAGAAAACTGTTAATAATAAAGCTATGCAGTGCAATGTCTTACACTAAGTATTGGTGAACTTTATCCAGTATTATTCTATTTGGACGCTTGTCTGTGTTCGGCCCCGCGGGGGGATACCCCTCCCCCCCCCCACCCCCACCCCCCCCGTAGCACTTTACAGTGTAGATGCTCTTAAAATTCTTACCTAACAAATAAAAAAAATTGTTCTTCAATGTCTCTAATCTGTAACTAAATTGTAAGGTTACAGCTAATAGTAGACGGTGTTTCTCTGTGTAGAAAATAGAATTAGATTGTTCGCTGAGCATGTTTAGCCTACAGGCAGATCGCAGTCCTTCTGCTCTGAGACGTGTGAGAGACTATCTGAGGATGAAATGGAAATGTCGGTTCTAGTAACGAGTCTTATGATTTTTCCTGATAGACATTGCAGACCATACACATGTCCGTCATGACGTCGCACACATATCTCACCCTGCTCTATTCTGTAAGTGATTTGTGGCCGCCAATATGACAGGAGAAGCGCCGGAAAATGCGCGTTTCTTAATTGATGATGCAAAGATTTTAACCTAAATTATCGCGATGATCTAATATTTTCGATCACGATAAAAACACGCTGTGCCGATTATCAACTTGTCGATAATAAAGCTCCACCCCTTAAGATAAAAAGTATATAAAACAAAACTTTATTAATCATGCAGAGAACAAACGGACAAACTGTACAAATGTTAAATAAAATTACGCACTGTAATTATGATCGTAGCATGGAATAATTAACCTCAGTAGAATCCTACAGGAAGAACCTTGTCGACAAATGCGTCAAGTTGGTGGTCTTTTTTCACATGCTTTTTATACCCACTACAAATAATGTTTTGGGGGGTTTACCAATACATGGTATGTTAAATGGTACCACCACAAATATATGTGTACCAGTTAATAAGCTGTGTAATTTGTTTTTGACCATCCCCGTATCAGAAAACTCATTCGCCTATAAAAGAATCATAAAATTAATGTTTCATTTTTCATTGCATTTATTTACAATTACGGAGCCACGAAGGTTGGATGACAGCATCCATTTAGCAACTGATTCTGTCATCTGTGATGTCAGCTACTTGCAATCTCCAGTGCACAGTTGCTTTGCAGATATAAATCAAACTGAAACTGGACACCATCCAACATACTAAAACAGCCATTGAACAAATTGTCAGGAAACACTAAAATCAAGTGATCGCACCAGTCTGACTACAGTGCAGAATATTTTTTCCTGGTGGGATAGTAAAATTCACTCCACAAAATCCTTTGCCTTTTGTGCCCGAATCTTCTACTTGTTACTTACAATACCTCACAAAAATGAATTCATTCCTCTCATTTTATTCGTTATATTAATGTATTACTGTATATTTTCTTATTGGCTACAGGCACTCTCATCGACAGACTTAGATCTTTTGATGCAACTGTGAAAGTAGTCGGTGTACATGTCTTGTATAAAACAGTTTAAAATTTGCTGTGCCTTTAGCAATATAAATAAACACACAAGACCACCACATGTCTAAACCGCATGGCAACAAAAAGTGAGATAATCTCCCCTTGTGATAATATGGGTACAACAATTGGCAATTATGCAGTTTTCCGTTCTCCATGGTGTGCATGTGATTGTTAGTCTTACCAGGAACAACACGGCAATATATTAATATCACTAAAACACTCCGATGCGTGTCCGCTCTATGTTTTAACCTGTAAATAAATTTTTATTAGAAAATATTGGTTACTGGTACCTGTGTACACAGTATGGTACAAGTCTGTGGTACAACTCAATCAAAAGGCTTGCATAAGAATTATGGGGATCGATGTTCATCCAACAATCTATGTCCCAGTATCCTGGAGTTTGTCGAGCAGCCTTATACCATACTTCACGAAGGATCCCTACAGCAGTTTTGAAACCGTTGGCAAAAAAAATGTGTAAAACACAGTATTATCCCTCCCCCCCCTACATTGGATGTACTAGTGATCTACACGATTAAAAGCGCCTTGCAAAATCAAGCCTTTTAAAAATTGTGCCTGTATAGTCAAACAATAACATAAAACTATTTAATTTCTGTTCTTTTGTTTATTGTTACTCATACAAAAGTATATGCTTTATTTGGCACTTGTAAAAACAAAATATAACAGAACAATGTCAGTTATCAAGCATGCCGTGGCTTGACTCCTCAAGTCAGGAAATGCTCTCTTTAAACTCCATTATCAACGGCAAACGACTACAGACATCAGGGTGGTGCACTTTCATCTGCAGCAACGGCTAAAGAAGTTTAGACATCTTACTGCCGCAGGTACGCTAGGAACAGAGCTGTGCTTAATAACTCTGTTACTATAGCAGTCTCTGTAGGTGCCGATAAGCGGAGGAAACCTCCGATCCTTGACGCTTAACCCTTTGATTTCCGTGGTCAGTGATCGCAGCATAATCAAAGGGCAAGGGCGTTCCTAGGTGTAGGTGAGGCGGGCGATCGCCTGGCAATTTACCTCTTACTCTGCACGCCGTAAAACGGCCGTGCAGAGTCAGTCAGCAGCTACACACTACAGGGAGGAGGCAGGACGGTTCTTTACCCTCCTGTCTTCTCCCGTGTATGTACAGCGCTCAGTGAGCTCTGTACATACACAGCAGCGTCATAGGGGGAGTGAACTGAGGCTTTCATCGCGCCCCCGACGTCGCTGGATCTTCTAGGCTGGAAGCTTAAGCTTCTGCCCCAGGAGATCCAAGGAGCTGTGTGCTGGCATGCCGATTACACTGTACATCAGCTCCTGGACCTGCCGTGCTGCAGGGAACATGGAGAGGTGAGTATTTTTTTTTAAATTTTATAATATTTTATTATACATTAGCTTATAGGGGGAAACTGATACAATTACTGGCTTACAGGGGGCAATTACTGACTTACATGGGGCAACTACCTGGCTACAGGGGGAAATTACTGGCTACAGGGGGCAATTACCTGGATGTAGGGGAGGAATAGCTACCTGGCTACAGGGAGGAACTTACTGGCTACAGGGGGCTACTACCTGGCTACAGAGGGAAACTTACTGGCTACAGGGGGGCTACTACCGGGATACAGAGGGGAAATAACTACCTGGCTACAAGGGGCAACTTACTGGCTACAGGGGCAATTACCTGGCTACAGGGAGGAAATAACTACCTTGCTACAGGGGGCAAATCACTGGCTACAAGGGGCAATTACCTTGCTACAGGGGGCTATTACCTGGCTACAGGGGGCTACTAACTGGCTACAGGGTGAAACTTACTGGCTACAAGGGACAACTACCTGGCTTCAGTGGGCTACTACTTGGCATCTGTACAAGGGGACTAGGTACGGGCATACTACCTGGCTACATAGGGGAGGCTAATCTACTGGCTAGGGGGCAATTACCTTTACATGGCTTCACATGGGGCAACTTACTGGCTACAGGGTGAAATAACTGGATACAGGGGACAACTTACTGACTACAGAGGGTTACTACCTGGCTAAAGGGGACTATTACCCACCTGGCTACAGGGGGCAACTTACTGACTACACTGGGCAACTACCTGGCTAAACGGGGCAACTACCCACCTGGCTACAGGGGGCAACTAACTGCCTACAGGGGGCAAATAGCTACCTGGCCACAGGGGGCATATAGCTACCTGGCTACAGGGGGCATATAGCTACCTGGCAACAAGGGGCATATAGCTACCTGGCTACAGAGGGCACATAGCCATGGTGCCAGAATTGTGCAGGTTCGCAACACAAAAATAACAGTAATTTACATAAAATAAAAGTACATTCCCACATCTCTTGCAAGAAAATAACCTGTTAAATAACAATCAACATAATATTTCCTAATTCTTACCACAAGTGGCAGCCCTTAACCCCTTACTGGTATGACATACCTCATGAGGTTGGTAAATGGATAGAAGTGAGCTTACTCGCTGAGCCTGTTCCATACACGGCAAGTGATGTTTGTTAGCTACAGTGAGGATCCAGCGCTAACAACATGGATTGCAGAAAGCTTTGATACCAGCATTTCAAACCCTTAGATGCCACAATATATACGTAACCACAACATGTAAGCAGGCTTGGACTGGCCCACCGGGAAGTCGGTGGATCCCCAAGGAGGGCCCCAAGCTCCTGTGTGCCCCAGAGATAATGCCACTGCTACCTGGGGCCACTGCTACCTTCGAGCGCCGGGGCCCTGTCTCTGAACGCTCGAGACACAGGGCCCGGGAGTTGAGGGCTAATGTCCTCGATTCCCAGGGCTGCGCAGTGTCAGTGCTCCACTCCGCTATTCACCCTGTTAGGCCTAAGGTCTTAGGCCATAAGCCTACCAGGCGTCAGCCTCTAGTGGTGACGTAGGTGGCACGATGGCATTACATCATTATGCCTCCTACACTGTGCCTCACTAGATGCCAGCTGGCCTGATGCTGGTCGCGTTTGGGAGTGGGAGAAAGGCGAGTTGTTTTTTTTAATTAATTTTTTTTATGAGAAATGCGGGCCCTTTAACGACCTGGGGGGCTTTTACCCAAAAGGGGGCCCCCTAATCCCAAACATCTTACCCAAAAGGGGGGGGGCCAAAACAACCTGAAAACCTTTTCTAAAGAGGGCCCCGAACTAGTCCCAGTCTACCTTTAAAGGGGGCCCAAAATACTTGCAGCTTTTCAAAAGGGGGGGGGGGCCCAAATTACCTGTACCCCTATCTAACGGGGGGGGGCCCCCAACTTTCTTCGGGGGCCTATTAAAGGGGGGGGGGGCCCAATACCGGGCAGCCTACCAAAGGGGCCCCTAACTCCCTGCGGCCTAACAAAAGGGGGGCCCTAACTCCCGCGGGGGGGGGGGGGGGGGGGGGCCAAAAATTAAAAGGGGGGCCCTAACTACTTGCAGCCTATATAAAGGTTTCCTAACTACCTGCAACATATCTAAAAAGGGCCCTAACTACTTGCAGTCTATCTAAAGGGGGCCCTAACTCCCCTTGCGGGCCCTATTTAAAAGGGGTTACTAACGGGGCCTTTTTTAAAAGGGGCCCTAACTACCTGCGGGGGGTTACCTAAAGGGGTTTTTAACCTAAACGTGGCCTTTCAAAAGGGGGGCCCAAACAAACCTACAGTTCCCTAAAGGGGGGCCCTAACTACCTGCACCCCCTACCGCCCTCCCCAAAAAACCCCAGTTTTGGTTATTATCTCCCTTACGGGGGCCTGCCCCCCAAACCTTCCTGGGGGGGGGGCCTACCAACTTATCCAGGGGAGGTCCACTTACCAAAAGGGGGGCCCGGGCTAGCTACCTGGGGCCTTAAAAATTGGGTTCCCCAAAAGCGGGGGGGGGGCCCTTTCCTACGGGGAAATTTTGGGATTTCGGGGGAGGCGCCCAGGGGGGAAGGGTGGGGGAAATCTCAAGGGGTTAGTCCTTCCCCCCTTTGGGCCCAAGGAAACTGTCCCTCTAAGCAAATGCTCGTACCCGCTTTTCCCCCTCTGGAAATTTTGGGGCACAGGGGTGGGAAGGGGGTAAAGAGGTGCAGAAAAGTAAAGGATTCAAAAGATTTTTGGGGAAAAATTTCCCTTGCGGGGGAACGAAGGGTACTGGAGATTTTCATCAGCAAGCGTACACTTGTCCGGGTTTGTAAAGTGAAAAAACACCGGCCCCCGTGATTAGGAGTTACACTTTTACTTTTTTGGGTTTGGTGTTTAAAAGGGGTTTTTTATTTTAAAAAGGGGGCGAGATGCGTGACCGGGGAAAGGGGGAAGGGGGGATATTGTATGGGGCCCTGGGGTGGGGGAAATTGGATGGCTAAATTTAGCCCAGGGCCTTTTTAAACCCCCAAGGGGGGCCCCCGGGGGCCGGGGGCCGGGTTCCCACGGGGGGGGGGCCCCCCAACCAAAATATATAAAATTACAAATTTTAAACAAAAAACGACTTTTTTTTGGTTGCCCCTAGTGCCCAATCAGAAAATAGTTTTTAATTTCTCAGGGGGCGTAAGGAAATGAAAGCGGAGTCGGATTGTTGGTTTATTTGGGGGGCAAAAAAATTAGACTTTTAAGACCGTTTTTGAAAAAGGGGGGGGGGGCCCCTTATTTTAATCAATGATGCATTTGTGTGAGGACCTGTATTATGTGGGAGAAGTTGTTTTTTTCCCTGGGATTTATTTTTAATTTTAAAATTTAAACTATTGCATAATTCTTTTAAAAAAAAAAAATTTTACACGATTGGGGGGCCAAAAAGTTTTTTTTTTGAAATTTGTTTTTCCCCAAAATTTTTTTAACCTTTCACATTTTACATTTAAATGTTAAATTAATTAAAAAGGGTTTTTTTACGTCATGTGGATTTTGGGGGGAATATTTTTTAGGGTTTTTTATGCAATATAGGGCACAATAATTTTTTAACTACTTTTTTGTACACTTATGTTTTTTTTTTTTTTTAAATCCCCAAAGGGGATTAACCAAAATTTAAAGGTCTTGAATGGCGGGGAAACGGAGGAAGCCTCCCCATTCTCGCCATTTAAAAACCCTTTGGGTTGTTTAAGTCCATGGGCTGCAAACATAAACAGAAGGAATTCCCGGCCCTCGGGTTACTGGTACTTTCCCAAAATGCATGGGTGGGAGCCTGAGGGGTTTTGAATAAAGTTTGCCCCGGGGACCTAGGGTAAACCCTTAGCGGGGCTGGGAAGGGGGAAGTGCTGCCCGGGGGACACCGTGTGTTAACCCCAAAACAGCAGCATGTGTCCCTGCGGGGGGGGGGGAAAAGTGTACTGTTTTTAGGCTTTGATGAAATTTTAAAGGATGTAATGTATTAGTATACAGGAGTGTATTAGTAAACAGAGTGTAAAGTATTTAAACAACCGGGGGGTAATGTTTTTTGGAATACATGGGAAATAATGTAAATTTTGCAGAAGTATTTCAGTAGTGTAATTAAATTTGTAAAAAAGGGCCTACGGAGGGGTAATGTTTTAGTTTACAGGAGAGTAAATTTTATTTGCATACGGAGAGTAATGTATTTGCATACGAAGAAAACAGTAGTGTAATTTTTATTTGTAAACAGGGGGGCATACAGGGGGTGTAATTTTATTAGTAAAACAGGGGCATACAGGAGTGTTAAAGTATTGGTATACAGGAGTATTAAAATGTATTATTAAACGGGGGTTTTAGAGGAGTGTAAAAGTATTTGTATACAAGGTGAAGAGGGGGTGTTAAAGTATTAGTATACAGGGGTTGGGGGAAATGGGGGGGGGGAAACATACGGATATACAGGTGTGTAAAAGTTTTATATAAAGAAGTGTGATGTATTTGGGGATACAGGGGGTTTTACAGGGGGGGTAAGGGGATTTTGAAAACAGGGGGATTTTCAGGTGTGCAAAAGGTTTTTTGTATACAGGGGGTTTTGTTTTTATTGGGGATCCCTTAGTATACAGGAGTGTAAAAGGGATTAGGCTACAGAAGTATAAGAAATTTTTCAACAGGGGGTTACAGGGGGGGGTGGAAGGGCATACAGGGTATAGAGAAGTGTAAATGTATTTATTATAAAGGGGGTATACAGGGGGTGTGATGTAATTTTGCAAAAAAGAATAAAGTATTTTGGGATACAGGGTTTTACAGAAATATAATGAAATTTTCATACGGAGTATACAGAAAGTATAAATTTATTTCAAAACAGTATCAAAGGGGTGTGCCAAAAAAAATGTAAAAAAAATAAATTTAAAAACAAATTTTAAAAAAAAATTTTCCCTTTTAAAGGGGAAATTTAAAAAAAATTTCTAAAAAATGTAGAAAAAAGAAACGGGGGGGAAAAAAAAAATTATTGTTTTTATAAATTTCACAAAAAAAACAAACCCTTTCACATGTTAGGGATCCCACGACCCTAATAACCTGTAGAATTTTATCTATTGGGTTTTTTTAGTGTGGGAAAAAGAATGGTGTAAAAAATTTGTTTTAAAAAAATGCAAAAAAAATCCTGGGAAAAATTTTTTTTTTTTTTTAAAAAAAACTGCAGTAATTTATAGTAAACACAAACCCGCTTAGGGGACATAAAACCAAATTTTTTTTTTCCCCATACCCGCTGCGTACAGAAAAAATAAAAGTTATGACTGTTAAAAAACCCAGGGGGAAAAAATTAAAAAAGAAATTGTGTCATTAAGGGCCTTTTCCCGGCCAGATGCTTAAGGGGTTAAAAAATCATTTTTTTTTTTTTTCCCTTTAAAAAAAGTGTTTTTATTGGGGATCAAAAAGGGGTTTGGGAGATTTTTTTCAGGGTTTTCCCTTTACTTTTTTATTTTTTCAAAGTCCCAATTTAGTATTGTGTTAAAAGAGTAAATCTTGCGGGAAATTGGGGGGGGGGGTGGGGGGAGCACCGGGGTTTGGGATCTATTGGGGGCCGGGGGGGCTGCCAAAAAATTTTTTGTTTTCAAAATAACAGCCATCCTGGGGGGGGGGGCCCTTTGGGCCCTTGGGGGGGGGAGGGGGGGGGGGGGGGGAGGGGGGGGAAAATATAACTTATGAGTTTTTCTGGGGGGTGGGGGCCAGGATGGCTGACCACAAAGGTGCTCTTATAGGATATAGCAAGTGATTCCAGGACCTGGGGCCGTGTCCAAATTGGGCCCCACCCGGGGGACCCCCGGGACCTTCCTGGGGTTTTGATGAGCCCGGGGCCCAGAGGGGGCTGCAGCTTTATAGAAAATCATGAACCCCGGCCCCAGCGAAGGGACTTTGGGGGGGGGGAGCCAGGAGGGGGAGCTGGAGACGTCAGAGGGGGGAGGAGGGTGTTGGGGGTAAGAAAAGGGGGCGGGGCCAATTCCGGCGGGGGGGGAAGCGGGGGGGGAATGCTGCGGGGGGGTCGGGGGTTTTCCCCCTTCCGGGTCATGAGTGGGGGGCCTTTCCCCCCAGGAAAGGGCAAAGGGAAAAGGAAAAAAAAAAGAGACGCAGATTCCCCCCTCCCAGGGCTGGGGGGGGGGGGTCCTCCCCCGGGGGGGGAAGGGTTTTTAATGAAATGAAACGAAGCTTGTGGGGTTTTTACATGGAAACCCCTCATGGGGCCCCCCTTCTCAGGGGGGCCCCCCGGGGAGGGGGGGGGGCCAAACCCGGGCCCCAAAGGGTTTAAGGGGGCCCTGCTTTCCCCTTGGGGATCCCCATGGGGGTTAACTGTGACAAAGTGTGAGAAAAACGACAGTGAGATTTGACCCGCGTGTGAGACAGACAATATTTTTACAAACAATACCCTTGGGGGGGTTTGTAACCACTCTATTATGTGGTAAAATTGGGGGGCAAAAATTTGGGGGGGGAAGGGGGGGGGGGGGGCCCCGGGAATTTTTTTCCCCGGTTTCAGTAAAAATGTAGGGGGTGGACCCCCCCAAGGGGGGGGGGTCCAAATCCCCTTGGGTCCCCCTTCTCCCAGTCCAATACCGCATGTAAAGGTTAAAAGGGGAAAATTTCCCATCACAGCAAGTCCTTTCTGGGGAAGGGGAAAACCCACTGGGAAAGGGGGGAAAACAAATGGGGAGGGGAATTTAAAAAAAAAAGTTTTGCCCTTTTTTTTTATCTTTAACGGGGCTTTTCTTGTCTCCTTGGTTTCGGCCCCCCACTGGGGTTTTTTCAGTTGTGGTGGTAATGCAAATGGGGAACCGGGGAGGGGGTTGGGGCCCGTGGCTGTTTGGGGAATGCATGTTCACTCATGAGGGCCCCTCCTTCTTTCCCCGGTGTCCAGCCAGGGCACATGAACTTGCCGGCCCGGCCTTTTTAAAAGGGGGATCCGGGGTAGGGGGGGGAGGGGGCGTGCCCCCTTTAAACCAAAATTCTGTATAGGGGGGGGGTTTTCTTTCCCCTGTCCTGTAAAAGGGGTGCTTACATCAGGGCTTCCCCGGGGAACACTTTATACTATTCTAAGCTTGGCACTGTTTGATACTTCTTTACGGGGGAGGGTGAAATGTGTTTTACAGTGTTTGGGTGTGGGCCCCCTGTATGTTTTGGTTTTTGTCCCCCCCAAATCTGAATGTGGTCCAAATTTTAAAAATAGAAAATGTTTGGAGTTTTTTAGCGAAACCATACAGGTTTGGTATTGCCGGTTTTAATTTAACCTGGGAGAATACAGATACAAATAACACATCATATTTACCTTGGGGATTTTAACGCCGTTTTAAAAACAATTTCACCCAAAAAAACAAAGGCTTAAGTACCTTTTTTTCACAATTTGTCCCCAAATTGGAATTTTTTGCAGTTTCCCCCGTATATTCCAAAAGGGGGGGAAAGGGGGAAAAAAACACCATTAGAAAGTACATCTTTCCCACAAAAATAAAAAAACCCAAAAATTTGTCTATGTAAGGGGGAAAAAAAAAAAAAAAGTTTTGGCTCTGGGGGAAGGGGGGAGGAAGGAAAAAAAAATTGTGGGCAACAAAAAAAAAAAAAACCCCGCAAAAGTTAAACATAATTGCTATGGTCATAGCCATAAAAATCCAATCTCTCAAAATATAGCAATCTTAATTTCACACCTGAAAAATCGAAATAAAAAGTGATCATAAAGTCACATATATTTCAAAATGATACCAATAAAAATTTCAGCATGCAAAAAAGAGCTCTCACTAAGGTCCATAGATGGAAAAATAAAAAAGTTATTGGTTGCAATATTTTAAAAATAAAAAGATTTTTATCTGAAACATTACACAAAGTGTAAAAATTTGGTATCAGTGGAATCATAAAAGAGTTAAGTGCAGTATGTACCATCATTTACAGTATCTGTAGCGTGGGCCCTATGAATTAACTCTGCTAGTGGGCCCCAAGAATCAACTTCACTGGTAGGCCCCAGACACCCAAGTCCAACACTGACAATGACTCCTTTGTATTATGGGACTCTTGCATAGTTTATTGGTGTATTTTGTGTATTTAAAAACTATTTTTTTTTTTGAGAAAATGGCTTGCAGAAATACGCAAATCCCCAAAACTCTACAAAGCCACAACATACTGTACTTTTGGGGGGTTTAAACCTATGTTGTGAAATCCATTGTTCCTTTAAGTTTTGAGATATTAAAAACTGAACTGAAATGAAAAGAAACAGTTTCCCATTGGGTTTTTAGTCATCAGTTCAGTTGTACTCTGTTCCACCAAAAATCCATTTTTTTGACACTTAAAATAGTGGGGACTACAAAACTATTGTTTCCATAAAAATAAAAAAAAATAAAAAAAACAGATTTCCGATGTAAAGGAGCATTCATGTGTTTTGTTTTTTTAATTGAGTTCAAAGTGAAACGGATATAAATGGATGGTCCCTTTTTAATTTCTGCAAATGTGCAGGAATAACTGACGTAAAAAAAAAAACATATATCTGTTTTAGGCCATGTTCACACGGCTTAAAATGGGCCGTATTTCGGTCCGTAATTACGCGCCGAAGTGCGCCAATTACGGGCCAAAAACGGCCCATTCATTACGGTAATTCACAGTGCTCATAGAGAACTATGGATTACGTCTCCTCTCCCCGCCCGGCGAATCCGCCGAGCAGGGAGATAATTCACCTGTCACTTTCTAGCGGCGTATACGCGCCGCTAGCAGTGATAGTCAATGGGCCGGCGAAGTGCCGGCCCCCTGCTTACTCCTCCGCTCCCGCCCCGCCCCCATCCACACGGCGTAATTGCGGGGCGTAATTACGTCCCGCAATTAAGCCGTGTGAACATAGCCTTAAACTGCTGAAAACAAACACAAACTGATTGTAAACTGATTTTTAAAGAAATTATTTTTGTTTTTTAACTGATTACTGTGAAGGATTAGTTAAAAAATTGATTATTATACTACAGTTGGTCTCTGTTGATGTCACTTTTTGTTTTAGTACATCCTTTTTTGATGGATTTTAAAATGCAGGTGTGAATCCACCCTTACTAAAACAATGAATATTCAGCACTTTATTTCAGCAACATTGTCCTTACCACTACACCTACTTTAAATATATTGGGTGACATGTATGTATTTTGGCACCCAGACGCTATTGTTTTTTGCCCGTATTAATAGCATAGAATGCACCTGAATTTATGAACCTGTTCTATTGCGGATCATAGGTTAGGCGCTTTCTAGCTCCAAAACGACAAATCAGGCTCAGATAAACCACTTTTAACTTGGTCAACCTGTTCCAGCAGTAATGCACAACAGTTTTGCTGTCCTCCCGTCATAAATGTGTAGAATCATACGGTTGTGGTGCGACGCGCCCCCAGAACGGCCTTCCTATCTCAAGCACAATATAAAGTGCCCCGTCGGCCAGTAATGCACCTAATTTTGGAGTGCACCTGATTATAAATCTAGAGAACAGGGCTGCGGCAGTTATTGGGTTGAAATTACGCCACACTACTGGTGCAGCCCCGTACATACATGTCGCCCATAATGTTGGTGCAAGTTTAGCATTGTCTTTTTTAATCAGTACTCTGAATTAGGTGAATCTGAAAAGCTCCCTAATGAATAATTGAAATGGGAAATTCCACTTCCTTCGCATTGTTCGTAAATGTACAAAAAATATACACTCACCGGCCACTTTATTAGGTACACCATGCCTTCAGAACTGCCTCAATTCTTCGTGGCATAGATTCCACAAGGTGTTGCAACGATGCTCAATTGGTACCATAGGGGCCCAAAGAGTGCCAAGAAAATATTCCCCCACACCATGAACACCACCACCCCCCAGCCTGAACGTTGATACAAGGCAGGATGGATTTCCCTGCTTTCATGTTGTTACGCCAAATTCTGACCCTAACCATCCGAATGTCGCAAACAGAAACGAGACCCCATCAGACCAGGCAACGTTTTTCCAATCTTCTATGTCCAATTTCATGAGCTTTGGGCCCCAAATTGGGAGCCTCAGTTTCCTGTTCTTAGCTGAAAGGATGCAACCCGGTTTTGGTCTTCTTGCTGCTGTAGCCCAATCTGCCTCAAAGTTCGCCGTACTGTGCGTTCAGAGATGCTTTTTCTGCCCACCTTGGTTTGTAAAAGGTGGCATTAGAGTCACTGTTGCCTTTCTATCAGCTCGAACCAGTCTGGGCCCCTTCTCCTTTGACCTCTGGCATCAACAAGGGCATTTCCGCCACAGGACTGCCCGCTCACTGATTTTTTTTTCTTTTTCGGTCCATTCTCTGTAAACCCTAGAGATGGGGGGGGGGGGGGGGGGGGGGGGGGGGGGGGGGGTTTTGCGGGGAAAATCCCAGGAGATCAGCAGTTTCTGAAATACTCAGACCAGCCCTTCTGGCACCAACAACCATGCCACGTTCCAAGGCACTCAAATCCCCCTTTCTTCCCCCATACTGATGCTCGGTTTGAAAATGCAGGAGATTGTCTTGACCATGGTCTACGTGCCTAAATGCAAATGATTTGCCGCCATGTTGATTGGCCGATTAGAAATTTAAATGTTAACGAGCAGTTGGCAGGTTAACCTAATAAAGTGGCCGGTGAGTGTATATTTACCAGACATCATTTTAACTGTAGCATCTCAGAGTTAGGATAGAAGTCTAACTTCTTTTCACAATGCTTTTAGTCCAAACCATTTATGGACTGTTATAGTTAAATGCAAGCATCTTTTCTGGGCCCTATAACAAACGTTTGGATGCCCCCCCGCCACCCTCTCCCCCGACCTTTAATATTGAAGGGATGTAAATACTTACCAGTCTATTGGGGGGGCCATTTACAACTACCTACATACTGGGGTGACCTATATACCAACATACCCAGGGGACCTATTTACCTACCTACTGGGGGGAAAAATATACCGTCATGGCCACTGAAAGTGCCTATATAGCTACCTAAAGGGGGGCCCTATGTGCCTACTAACCTACTGGAGGACCTATATATTTACCTACTTACTGTGCTTCCCTATATACCTGCCTTGTTTGGCCGTGGGTCTATATACCTACCTACTTAGGGGACCTGTATACCTAATGCCCTACTGTGGGGGACTATAAAAAATGTCAATAGGGAAACATATATATTTGTCTACCTTATGAGGGGGCTTATATAACTATCTACCTACCTATCAACCAAGGGTACCTATATGCCTAGCTACCTACTTATGGGATCGATACACCTACCTATCAGAGGGCAATATACCAACTTACCTAGCTACCTGCTAAGGGTATGTATATGTCTAGCTACCTACTTATGGGACTGATATACTTACCTGTAAAAGGGCTATATACCAACTTACTTACCTACTTACTAGGGGGATGTATATATCTACTTATCAGGGGGCTAGATATCTACTTACCTACTGAGAAGACTTATATACTTATCTACCAACTGGGGGGCTATATACCTACCTACCAACTGTGGGGTCCTATATACCTACCTAACTACTGAGGAGACCTTTATACCTATCTACCTACTAGGGATGTCTATATACATCTCTACCTAATGGGGGCCTTTATAGGAATCATTTGTGACCCCCTCCCATTCCTATCATAGAAAAGCAGGTTGCTGTGGGGGATGGGGGATGGGGAGTCACCATGCTTTCCTATATAGGTCTCCATTAGGTAGGGAGGAATATAAACCGACCCAGTAGGTAGATAGGTATATAGATGCTATAAAAGTGAGGATTCTAAAATGTTTGTGTGGTAAATTTTTAAAAGACAAGTCTTGGCCAGGAGAAATCATGGTGGTCTGGGTTGGATGGAGAGAAAAAAGGAAAGTGAACAACGCAATTTGTAAATTATTTGATGTAAAAGCATTTTAATCATTTAAATGTCTGCAGAGCTTGTGTACAACTGGTAGCCACATGGTGGTCACATTTGATCATGGTGCAGCTGTTTCATTTGGCCCTGAAGTAGTAATGTTATTGGGTCTTGGTATTGTTTGATTTTTTTTTTTTAGTAAAAATAATATTTATGGTATATTTGCACCATGTATAGGTATATTATTTGGTACAGTTGAAACAAGTTTACATACACTATATAAAAATACACATATACATGTTTTTCTCACTATCTGACATGAAATCAGAATTAACCTTACCCATTTTAGGTCAATTAGGATTACCAAAATTATTTATATAGATAATTTTTTAAGGCATTTTTATTATTTTCTGTCAAAAGTTTACATACACTAGGATTACTTTGCCTTTAAACAATTTGGGACAGTCTATAAGATGATGTCATGTCTTTGGAAGCTTCTGATAGGTTTATTGGCTACATCTGTGTTAATTAGACTAACACCTGTGTTTTTTTTGTATGCACAACAGAAATACACTTCTTCTGTGTGTAACATCACAGGAAAGTCTAAAGAAATCAGCCAAGATATCAGGAAGAGAATTGTGGACTTTCACAAGTCTAGTTCATCCTTGGTTGCAATTTACAAGAACAATAGCAAAAGACCTTGCAAAGATGCTGGAGGAAGTTGGTAAGATTGTGTGTCATTATCCACAGTGAAACAAGTATTGTATCATCATGGGCTGAAAGGCCACTCTGCCAGGAAAAAAACACTGCTCCAAAAGAAGCATATAAAAGCCAGATTAATGTTTGCAAATGCACACAGGAACAAAGACCTACATTTTTGGAGACATGTCCTGTGGTCTGACAAAAGTAAAATTTAACTGTTTGGCCATAATGACCATCATTACATTTGGAGGGAAAAAGGAAAACCTTGGAAACCTAAGAACACCATCTTAACTTTGAAACATGGTGATGTGAGCATCATGTTGTGGGGTTGTTTTGCTGCAGGAGGGACTGGTGCACTTCACAAAATAGATAGCATCATGAGGAAAGACGATTATGTGGCAATACTGAAGCAACATCTCAAGACATCAGCCAGGAAGTTTAAGCTTGGGCGGAAATTGGTCTTCCAAATAATCAATGACCCGAAGCATTCTGTCAAACTGGTTACAAAGTGGCTTAAGGATAACCAAGTCAAAATTTTGGAGTGGCCATCACAAAGCCCTTATCTCAATCCTATTGAAAATTTATGGGCAAAGCTGAAAAGGCAGCCACTGCCTATGTTTTGCAAGTGGGGTAAGGAGGTGGGTTGCACATAAAAGATGAATCTTCACCCTTCTTGGGTGGCCCTACTTTGTGCATGGAGGTGGAATGTCCTCGATTTTGTGTGCATATTAAGAAAACCAAACACCAGGAATATGATAAAAAATTACTGGGCAATGATCAATAATTTCTCAGAGGATGCATGGAATACAGTCTCTGTGTCACGATACTAGTGGATACAGCTGAAATCCAATGGCGAGGACTGGCTTGAACACAGCGAAGGCAAATGCAGACTGGAACAGGAGGCAGCAGAGATGTAGACTGGATCCAGGCAGGGTTAGGAGGAGCACAGTTGAGTGATACGTACTGTAGGTATCAGAAGTTTGCAGGGTAAACCGCAAAGATGAGGAACTAACGGGAAGGCAAGTTCCAGGCTAGAGGACTGCACAGCAGGAGCTTAACACAATACTCAAGCAATAAGCAACAGCCTTGAGGAGTTTATATATGCTGACAACAGGAAACAGGAAACAAGATGGCACCCAGCTGAGACACGATCCACCATCTTGACTGAGGGCAAACTTAAGGGCAAACACAGTAAATAAGTTCCAAGTCATAGCAGGAGATTCCTGACACATGGTGTTACAAATGGTGGGTAATACTGGAATTCCCCTTTAGCTGGCTAGCAGAAGAACGCAGGTGTGGAGGAAATATTAGATAACAAACAGTTCACTCCCTTTGTCATGTAATTACATAGAATGTCACAGTCATATATGACTTTAATAAGGCAGCTTTTATGGCATTAATTGTACTCACAGATGATGAGTAGCAGTGTTCTATGGCAGGATGCTGGTCTAACAGGAACATGACTTGGTAGCCACGAAGCTCTGGTCCTGGCCTGAGGGCAGACTTGGAAACCAGAAGAGCAAATGGGTCCTTGAATCAGCTTCTCCTCTCTGAGTTCACTTGTTCTATGGAGGCAGTGAAGGTCTCATTTACTTCTGGATATCTCTACAGTAAGGAATGGAATTAATGACAGGAGAGTGTTGATATCTGCAGGGGTCTGTGTGGTTCTCCTGCATTCCTGGATAGGGGACACGATAGGCATATGGGCTTGGCCATGGCTAGTTGGGCCAGGCTCTTCACTCATCCTAGACTTGTCTGCACACTGGCTCTCACTAGCTAACTGAATGAATGCCATTCCTCTATCAGGAGAGAGGATGGACTAGTAAGGCTCCACCCACATGATCCTGCACTTTCAGGAACTTTCTGCCATTAGAGTGAATGGGCTAACTACAGCCAATAAGGAGCTTACAAGTACCTCACATTCTTGTTATCAAGTAATAGCAATATGCAATGTAAATACATAATAGCATACATCCCAAGGGTCCTGATTTTGTTGGAACATTTCCATATCAGAGGGAATGTCCCGCCAACCCAGGACAGAAGCTCTCAGTTCAGAGACTGCATGGAGGTATAGCCACGCCCCCTCCGCACTGTACTGCCAAAACTACACACATTAGTTTGTCCTGCTCACAGCATAGTTAGATAGAGCAGGGGTGGTTCTTATTGGTCCACAGCCCCAGTGTGTTGCTGGGTTCTCCCCCTCCATGTCAGTGTGTGAGTCTCCAGCAGCTCTGTGCTTGCTATGAAGTACATCACCTCCTCCATGTGCTCTCCATGTTGTCAGCTCACCTTCTCCTCAGAAACTACCACAAAGTAAGCACCAAAAAGTTCTGCCCCTGCCATGTGTTCTACTGATGGCCTGAGTTACAGGAGGCTGGTGCTGTACTGACCCTTCCCCTCTCATGTGTTTGTCTCTGTACTGGCCCCCTTCGTGTGCCTGTCATTGTACTTCCCCAATTAAGGGCGACATGTATGATCGGGATTTGCGCCTGTTTTCTGGCGAAAACGGCGCCTCACCCATCCGAATCCCTTGTCAGACGCAGGGATGCGATGTTAGGCGCAGCCTTCGCCACTTTCGGTTGCGCCTAACATGGAGGGGCGTGTAATGGGAGCTGTGTGGGCGTTCTGGGGCGGGTCGCGACACATTCGAATACTCCGAGGCATGTATGATCGCGGCTCGGCAAAGTGCGGCGCATTGCAGCGCTCGTCAGCTCCGACAGGCAGACCTAGTTGAAGTTGGTCTAAACGAGCCGGAGGAGTCAAATTGAAGCGAGAACGTAACATGAGAGGAAACATATAGAAGATCGCAAAAGAAATCCATCTCAGCTCTCAGCACCGTGCGGCATGGAGTATGAATAAAAAAAAAGTTTTTATTACGTGTAAAACATAATCAGAAAAAGAACTGAAACCTTCTTAAAAAAAAAAAAAAAACACTTTCCAAAAATCAAGAACGCCGCTACATCGGGAATTAGGATCTTGGAAATTGGGGGGAAAAATACAGTAATTAAAATTTCTGTAAGCGTTTTCTCATTGGCGGGAAAACCCCAATCAAAAAACGAACACATGAACCATTATAACCTATGAAAAAGAATTGACCAATCAAATTCAAAGCGGACATTCAAAATACAGTAAAAAGGCAGAAAAGAGCTGATTGGTTAGCACGGGGGCTTGGCTATCCCGGCCAATCAAAATAGGAGCAAAAAGTGAACCATTATAACCTATGGAGAAGTATTGACCAATCAAAATAAAAGGGCGGACAGTTCAAAATACATAAAAAAGGGAAAGAAAAGGCTGTTTGGTTACTAGCGGGGGTTTTTGGGCTTCCCGGCCAATCCCAAAGCGTGAGCTATTTTGCCCCCATTGTAGCAATGCGAGATGGGGCAATGAAAATCGGCTCTCACGCCGTGCGGCATGGAGAAATTTAAAAAAAAATTTTTTTTTTTATTAGTGTAAAATATTACCCCGAAAAAGAGCAAAACCCTTTCTATAAACTTCCAAACAAAAATCTCTAAAAACCCCATTTTTTTCGCCGAGACAGAAATACAGTAATTTTTAAAATTTGTAGGCTCTTCTCAGGGTCGGCAGAAACAACCAATCAAAAGGACGACAGGAACCAAAATAACCTAGGAGAAGTTTTGACCAATCAAATGCAAAGGCGGGACAGTTCAAAATACAGTAAAAAAGGCAAAAAAGGGCTATTGGTTTTGGCCCAGGGGGCAGTTTGAATCCACCAATCATATGTAGTCGTCTATTTTGAGTGGAGAAAAGGGGGTGCGAAGAAGGGCGCCCTAAAATTTTAACTGTCTAAGGGGAAAATTCTAGCCCCTGTGTTTTGGTTTTGGGGGGGAAAGGGTTTCTCCTGCTTACCAAAATCACGGGCCGGTTTCTTACTCATAATTTTCATGGGGAAAAGAAATGCAGACAACTCTGTTGTGTTTTTGGCTCATTAAAAAGGCCGGTTTTTTTTTTTTGGGCCAATGGGAGAGCAAGCGACCCCCCAAGGGGTTTTTTTTCCTAATGCAATCTGTAAAAAAACTGTACTTTGGGAAAATCAAATGAAAGACTCACGATTTTTTACCGATCTCTAATAAAATTAACAAAATAAGAGGTAAGAAAAAAAAAATGTATTCAATAAATTCATTTTTATATCTTTATTTTCGTTAGCCAATGATCAATAGTAGTGTTTGAGCAATATTATCGCAAAGTTTTAAATCGGGGACAGTTTTTATGTTCGAAATTTTTTTTAACATGCGATAATTTGGTTTTAAAACTTTATATTTATTAAATCGCGCCATTTTTTTTCGCGCTTCCCGTCATTTTTTTGGCGGCCAGCCCAAATCACTTCAAATAAGCAGGGGATGGTGTGCGACTCATGACTGGGGTGTGTAAAAGGTTTTTTATTTGGCTTGGAAAAATCACATGCCCGTTTTTTTTCATAGAACGCTTTTTCCCGTTCACCTCAGTGCTCTCACTCTCAGAGCACAAGGACGGCCCTGTTGTTCCAAAACAGCTCACGAAATTATTCTTTTTCTTCACAGAGAAACCCTACTATTAGCTGTGATCCTTATAATTTTAGTTTAATTTCAGATTGGGAAAATTTTTTTGTAGTTAGCTAAGAAATTTAAAAGGGGCACTACCCTTAAATCACGGGGGGGGGGGGGGGGGGGGGGGGGGGGCCCCCCCCAAAAACCCGACAAGCCTTAAAAAAAACTGGATAAAGTTCACCAGACTTTATGAATCCCGCAAATTTTTTTTAGTCACCACAGGGGAATTGAAAGGGCCAAAAAAAAATCTTGGGGATTTTACGAAAAAATAACAGATCGTGTTTTTTTTTTTACTTTTTGGCGCAGGGGCCCCTTTTTTTGATAACTACTTTTGCATTTTTAATTTGAATCCGCAATTTTTTTTTGATTTTTAGGGGGTTTGAGAATAGCCCTTTATTTTCCTCTTTTAAAAAAAGACTTTCCAAAACTCTTCCATACCTTCTCAAATTTTTATATTTCTGAACATGGAGCGAAATTTTAGGTGGTAAGCAGCAAAGGGGGGGAAGGACGGGGAGAGGTACAGAGAAGGTCTCCTTCCAGGCGCACAACACGCATGCCCCGCATCGAGTTTTGCAAAAACCGCAGGCCCCCTTCCATTCCTGGTCAGGGCCCGGTTTAATGGGGCAAACTGGGGGTTTTCCCGACAGTTTTTAAATCAATGCTAGTCAACTAAAAAAGGTGGGTTTAAAGACTCCTTTTCCCGGCACTTTTAATCTTGGGTCGACAGGTTTTTAATGGCTCCTCTGTGGCCCAGGGACAAGTATAATCAATGTCCCCGTTTTTTTAACTAAAAGGTGGTTGAAAGACTCCTTTTTTTTCCCGGGACTTTTAAAAACTGGGGGTTCTGCAGGTTTGGGCTCATGCTGCGTTCCAACAGGGATATCAATTTTCCAGTTCAAGTAAATGATGGTTCAAATCATACGCCTTCTGGGACATTTTTTTAAATTTTTGGGGGGGCGGTTTAAGGGCATGCGTGGTACAAAAACAGGATAGTGAAAGGTGGTGATTTTTTTTTTTTTTGTGGCTTTTTAACCCAAGTGGTTTTCCTAAAAAGTACACGTACCATTTTACGTTGTGGATGTTAATTCCAGCTTCTCCACCCTGTTTGGGTGTAAAATAAAGGGTTTTTTGTTTTCCCCCCCATAACCTTTAAAGGGCAAGCTCATAATCACCACCCACTATCGACTATCTGTCGATGATGGTCGACTATCGCCCATCGACCGATCTCGATGGTCAACTTAATCGCTCAACACTAATCAATAATATGGTTGTAACAAAAATAAAGAAATAAAAATGAATTTATTGAATTAATATTTTATTTTCGTTACCCCCATATTATTGTTCATTTTAATAGAGATCGGTAACAACTTCGTGATCTTATCATTTGATTTTCTGCCATGTACAGTTTTTATTACGATTGCATTAGAAAACCCATAAGAGCGACGCTCACTCTCCCATTGGCCCAAATAACCGCACCTCTTTTAACTGAGCCAATCACAAACAGAGCTCGCTCTGCATTTCTTTTCCCCATAGAACTATGAGATAAGTAGCTCGCCCGCTGATTTGCTCAGCAGGACGAGCCCCTCTACCCCCCAACCAATCACAGGACTAGAATATTTCCCATAGACAGTAATAACTTTTAGGGCGCCCTTCTATCGCGCCCTTCATGCTCCACTCAAAATAGATGCACGACATATGATTTGTGATTCATATCTGCCGCCTGGGCTCAACCAATCAGCTCTTTTCTGCCTTTTTTACTGTATTTTGAACTGTCCCGCCTTTGCATTTGATTGGTCAATACTTCTCCATAGGTTATAATGGTTCACTGTCGCTCCGATTCTGATTGTCTGGTTTCTGCCCACCAATGAGAGTAGCTTACAGAATTTGAATTACTGTATTTCCCGGCAATTTCTAATAATCCCTATACCTGATGTAGCGCCGGTGACGGCGACAAACGTGTTATTGTTTTTTATTTATGTATGTTTATAGACGGTTTTCAGCTCTTTTTCAGATAATGTTTTACACCTAATAAAAACGATTTTTTAAAATCATACTCCATGCCTCTTGGAGCTTTGAGCCGAGATTTCATTTCCCCGATCTATCCTTAAACTACAATGGGACAAAGTAGCTCGTGTTCTGATTGGCCGGAATAGCCAAGCCCCCGCTAGTTCAACCAATCAGCTCTTTTCTGCCTTTTTACTGTATTTTGAACTGTCCCGCCTTTTCATTTGATTGGTCAATACGTCTCCATAGGTTAAAATGGGTCACTGTCGTTCCTATTCTGATTGGCTGGTTTCTGTCGACCAATGAGAAGAGCTTACAGAATTTGAATTACTGTATTTCCCAGCAATTTACAATATCCCAATTTCCTGATGCAGCCCCGGGTTCTCGGCGACAAACGCGTTGTTCGGGTTTTTAAATTGATTTATTTTATAAAGGTTTCAGCTCTTTTTCAGAATAATATTTTACACCTAATAAAAACGATTTTTTTTTAATCATACCCATGTCTCACAGAGCTGAGACCCCGAGATTTCATTGCCCCGATCTCTCCACAGACTAAAAATGGACAAATAGCTCGCGCTCTAAATTGGGCCCGGGGATAGCCAAGCCCCCCTACTTCAACCAATCAGCTCTTTTCTCCTTTTTACAGTATTTTGAACGTCCCCCCTTTTCATTTGATTGGTCAATACTTTCCATAGGTTATAATGGGTTCTCTGTCGCTCCTATTCTGATTGGCTGGGATTGCCAAGCCCCCGCTAGCTCAACCAATAAACTTTTTTTTCTGCCTTTTTTCCTGTATGTTGAACTGTCCCGCCTTTTCATTTGATTGGTCAATACTCCTCCATAGGTTATAATGGGTCACTGTTGCTCCTATTCTATTTGGTTGGTTTATGCCGACCAATGAGAAAAGCTTACAGAATTTGAATACTGTATTTCCCGGAAATTTTCAATATACAAATTCCTGATGTTGCCGCCGTTCTTGATTTTTTGTTAGTGATTTTATTTATTTATTTTTTTTTTAGAAGGTTTGAGCTCTTTTTCTGAATAATGTTTACACCTAAAAAAACCGATTTTTTTGGATTCATACTCCATGCCTCACGGAGCGAGAGCTGATATTTAATTTCTTGAGCGATCCTTAAAATATTTTCACTTTAATTTTAAAGTTTCCACTTTTTCACCACATTTAATCTTTTTTTAGACAGCTTTGATTTTTCATTTTTTATTCATTGATTCATTGAAAGACAATTCTTTTTGCTCTTCACTAACATGTTTAAATGATTTCCGCGGTTTTTTCCAGCCTGTCCTCGAATGGGAATTAACAGGGTTAGGCGCAGTCCCTTCTGCCCCCTAAGTCCCGCACTGCGCTCACACACGCGAGGGCGCAGGGGGAACTTTTCATGGCATGTAAATGAGCGCCACCTCCTGGGGCCCGGAAAATCTTAGGCGCAGTCCCGCACTGTGCCTAAGTTCCGCACTGCACCTCACACACTGGCGAGGCGCAGGGAACTTTACACCGCATGTATGAGCGCACCTCGGCGCCGACATACATGAGGCGCAAATTTCGCTTGAAATCTGGCGAAAACGTGCACTCCGACGCGGCGAGATTCATACGTGTCGCCCTAAGTGTCTATGTACTGCCCGCCCATAGGTGTCACTGTACTGACCCCCCCTTAAGTGTCAGTGTGTAAGGGTTTGTACTTGTGTTGGGTTGATAACAGTAATGGGATGCTGTGGGAAACCAGGGAGTAGGATGGCCTGGTTATGGCAAGAGAACAGTTTATGGCTCAGGCAGGCAGTTTGGGCCTGTGTATGTAGTGTGCTGAGAGTCAGGACGAACTGGGCAGCCAATCAGTAAGCTCGAGGGGTGGGCTGGGCTGAGGAGGAGGGAGGCCAGCTTGTGCAGAGGGGGAAGCTGAAGTTGGTGACAGAATTATCAGTTGAGAGTCAGAGGAGAGGAGACAGTGATTGGAGAGATATCCCCTCAGAACTGCAGTAGCCATGAGGGGTGGAAGATATTATTGTCTGTTGTTTGAAGAGAGTAGAGAGTAGTCCTTGTATATAGTTGCAATTTTTTAAAAGCAGAGAAAATCTGGGAGAGGTCCCCACTCTAGAGTCAGTGAGTGTCCGGAGGAAAGGCATTGATCCAGGGAGCAGCAAGAAGTTCAGCAGGAGTCCTGAGCCACAGTGGTGGACGCCACTGAGAAAGGTCAGGTAGGGCAGCGAGGCGGGCAAGAGGAGGACCCCTCGTTAGTTGCTTGGGTAGATGCTGAAGCTGCTCGGTGCTGGGACATGAGTGCTCTGTATGTACTGCAACAGCCACTAAGGACGAGAGTAAAAGTCTCATCACTCCCTGAACAGTTGCTGCGTCAATTGATTATCGCCTGTGCATCACACGTCTCAAACACTGCACCTCTCCCTGAAATTCAAAAGAACGCTTAAGGGTGGTTGCCACGGCAACGGGCGGATGCAGTTGGGGTGCCGCCATTTCACCACCCTGTCTGTTAGAAATTGGCATAGTCGGGCAGGATTGAGGAACGAGAGGACAGAGACAGACAAGCGTGGTGGGAGAGGGAGTCTCCCCACCAGCTGCCGTGCCGCCGAAGTCTAAAGTGTTGTGGGATCAGAGTAAAGTGTGCATGGGACGGCAGAGATTCAAGTGAGAAAAACTGTTGTGTGAGACCCTGAAGCAATGCAGTGAGTGACCTGCAAAATGGGATTGAAGGAACATGTGGACTAGGGGCTGGTGGATGGTGAGTGCCCTGGTGAAAAGATTCAACGGGCACAGTCAGCAAGAGTGACAGTTCGGAGTTGCCAGCGTATGGGGAGGCCAGAAACTGTGGTAGCAAAATGGCGCAGTAGCATGGTGGAGTCGAAGAGAGGCATGGGCAAGAGAAAGTGCTCGCAGAGCTTCCCACTGAAGAGAGGCCAGTGGGGGCATGTAGTCAATGGTGCGAAGAGGGGGTATCCCCACCTTTGGGAGGCACCTTGATACTGCATGCAGCACCGGAAGAGAAGGGGCTGCTAGAGAGAAAAGCTGTGAGGAGAGCAGGGAGCAGCATGTGTGAACTATACAAATTCGTGCTGTTGGCAGAGAAATGGCTTAAAAACAGCAGGAAATCTGCCAAGAAGTTGTACAGCAGCTGCGGGCCCAGCCGGGTCAGTACATGGGACTGTGAGCAGCCTGAGTGTCCCGGTGTGTACTGCACCAGTTGCCGGTAATGATGACATGTTGAGAGGGATCAAGGACATTTGTGTTAATGGACAATGAAACCTTATCCTGGAAAGGCATTGAAAAGTTTAATGTTATTGTTATGTGCAAAAAAGAACACAAGTATACAAAATGTTTTTTTCCCTGCAAAACACTTGTGTGTGTGTGTGGTGTGGAAGCCAAGGATGGCTTCATTTTAAGGTGGGAAAATGTAAGGGGTTATACTTGTGTTGGGTTGTTAACAGTAGTGGGTTGCCTGTCTCTGTACTGTCCCCCCGCATGTGTCTGTCTCTGTACTGAGCCCCACTTACTGTCACTGTACTGACCCCCCTCATGTGTCTGTCTCTATACTGAGCCCCCTTATTGTCACTGTACTGACCTCCCCCTCATGTGTCTGTCTCTGTACTGACCCCCATCATGTGTTTGCCACTGTACTGATTCCTCTCATGTGTCTGCCACTGTACTGAGCCCCACTAGTGTGCTCTGTACTGAGCCTCCTCTTTGTGTCACTGTACTGAACCCCCTCATGTGCCTGTCTCTGTACTGATCCCCCCCTCATGTGTCTGTCACTGTACTGGGCCCCCCTTAGTGTCAGTGTACGTACCACCCCCTTATGTGCCTGCCTCTGTACTGAGCCAGCGCTGATTGTCACTGTACTGACCCTTCCCTCTTGTGCCTGTCACTTTACTGAGCCTCCTGAAGATGAAGTTTGGTAGTTAGTTACATGATATAATCTGCAGGGATGAGATGTGGCTGGAATAAGTCGTCATGGCGGTCTGGACTGAATGGAGAAAAATAGGTAACGAGAATAATTCCAGTCATAGAAGATGTCTTCTGTGAGTCTATGAATGTAACTGCACTGTATATATGTCTGCAGAGCACCTGTGTACAGCTGGTATCTTTCACTGTATGGTCACTGTATGGCAGGAACGTTGGTAGTAGTGTAAAGGTTTATATTCAGGAACAGTATGTGATAATGATATGTGGTCATGGTGTTGTGGTATTATTCAGTCACTATGTGGTGATATGTTGTCATGGTGTTGTAGTATTATTCAGTCACTATGTGATAGTGATATGTGGTCCTGATGTGGTGGTATTATTTGATCTTTGCATAGTGAAATCACTAACCAAAAATACAAAACGTCAGGGTACCTGACCGAAAATCACCGAAAAAAATATCCCCATTAAAAATTATACTTTATTTCAAACATTAAAAATAACCCCTTTACGATAACCACAAAGTTGTACACCCGAAATACGGCAAAAAGATAAATATCTATATTAGGATAAAACACAAAATACATAAGAAGGAACAATGAATATATATATTTTTTTTAAACAAATTTTATTGATGAAGGCAGTCAAAAAGTGATCCAGTAACACATTGATAATATACATCTTATATGATACAGCAAGATTCACAGATTATACATCCGGTTACATGCTAATCATTCTACTCACAGATATATGATAATCACTGACAACATGTAACAACTGACCTTCATTATTTCTGAGTTTTTCCCCTCCCTCCCAGAACTACCAACACCACTAAGATAAAGTCTAACTATCAACTTTCCCCTGTGCACTGCCACCTCCTGTCTCTAGTCAGTGACATTCAAGTTCCCGAGAGTACCTTTTAACTTTTCAACCAGAGAGGATTCAGTGTAATGAAATGGTTCTACTAGCGTTTTAAGTTCCAGGGGTGTGTCATGTTTAGAAATAAATTGCTTCCATTTTTTTTTAAAAGTTCTTGGAGTCTGCGTCTAAGTTTCTATATTTACTATTTTGCCATAGGCAAACTTAAACTCTATCAGATTATGTGCGTCTAAGTTTCTCTCTGCTTCTAATTTCTCTAAATATAGTACTTGTTTCATGAGATCCACCACTTCTGACAATACTGGTACCGAGTGTTCCAACCAATGCCTCAAGAAGCATTTTTTAGCTGCCAACAGAGTCACATGGATCCCTTTCGAGGTGATCAGCTTACTCTCCTGTCCTCCCCCAGAAGGTTGCTCCATAACATAATGAAATAAGCATCCCTGCGGGTCACAAGAGATAGAACAATTCCAAGTCTCTTTTATAAAGTCATGGACCTGAGCCCAAAACCCAGAGATTCCTGGGCAGGACCACATGCAGTGAAAGAGATAAACCCCTTCTAAATCACATTTCGGGCACGCATGAAGGTAATCTAAGGATCCTCCCTCACTTGTGATATTAAAAGCGTATATAGCTCTATGAGCCAACCTATATAAAGTCTCCCTCCACACTCACTAACCACTGCCCTCCGGACTAAACTTATTCCCTTGAGTATTTTTGAGCCCAGGTCCACATCTTGTATATGGTGTTCCCATCCTTTGAATAACTCCCTTTCGAGTTTCTCGGTGTCTTTGCTACGCAACCTTGTATAAATTTCAGATAGTGAGCCACTGCCCTCTCCCGTTTTACAAAGAACTATAAATTCCTTTGTATCACCTATTGACTGTAGATTGGTTATATTGGCTCTACAAAAACTCTCCACTTGCTTGTATTGAAATAAGTGACTCCCCCCCAGATGGTATTTGTCCTCCATCTCCCGCCAGCTTAGTAGAGAGCCACTAGTCGGCAACAAAATATCCCCCAGTGTCCTAATCCTTTTTTGTCGCCACTTATGAAATAATTTGTTTTCCTTACCCGGGCTAAAAGAGGGCATTTCACAAAGAGGTAAAAAACCCGAAATGTACATTGGTCTTCTGAATATCCTCCTAATATGTCTCCATGGGGCCAGTGTGTCTCTTAAAAGTACACTGTGCCTAACTTCTGTGGTATGATGTTTCAGCGGCAGATGGAGTAACGCCACTAGCTGTTCGGGATGCGCTAGCTGGGCTTCCAGTTCTGTATTGGAAAATAAACTAGTGCCCATTAGCCAGTTTCTAACATGCCTCCACATAGCCGCTAGGTTATATAGTTGTATATTCGGTAATTGTGCCCCTCCTTGGGCCCTTCCCATTGTTAGTTTATGGTAACTAATACGCGAACGTGTACCCTTCCATACAAATCTCATGAACGCCCTTCTCAGCATATTGACGTCTGTGTGTTTGAGTAATAATGGCAAATTCTGGAGGGGGTAAAGGAGCCTCGCAAAACTCACCATTTTGATGAGTTGTATTCTACCCATCATGGATAACGGGAGATCTTTCCATCTGTCTAATTCCTGTACGATCTTCGCTATCAATGGTGGGTAATTTAGCTGGTAGGTCAAGGCCCCTTTTAAGCCCAGTTTAGTCCCCAAATAAGTCAGTGTGTTAACTGTCTCCACCCCCTCAGTCGTCTATGCAAGCTGCCCGTCGAGGCTAACAGTAGTAATTGACATTTATCTTTATTTATCTTGAATCCCGAAAATTCTCCAAATTTTTCCAGTTCTCCCAGGACTTTGTCAAGATGTTGTTTAGGATCGCCCAAGAATAAAAGCATGTCATCCGCAAAGCAGGTGACTTTGATCTCCTTAGACCCCACCTTGATCCCATTAAATACCTCATTATTAATCAGGTGAAGGGCAAGTGGTTCTAGAGCAATGTTGAACAACATTGGTGACAGTGGGCATCCTTGGTGCGTTCCCTTTTGGAGAAATATTGGCGGTGAAATGAACCCCGGAGTATGCACCCTAGCCTGCGGGCCTTTATACATGGCTGTCAAATAATTTCTAAAGTTTCCCATAAAGCCCATCTTGTCTAACACTGCATTAAGCCATTCCCAGTTGACATTGTCGAAGGCTTTCTCCGCATCTATGCCCAACAAAGCTGGGGAACCTACAGTTTTAGTAGCTGTCTCCGTGGCGTCTTGTGCCGTCAACACTGCCCTTAACCCCTGATCTCCCCTTTATAAATCCCATCTGATGGAACCCTATCAGTTGGGGCATGAGGTCGGATAATCTATTTGCCATTGCTTTGGATATTATTTTCACGTCTTGATTTATTAATGAGATTGGTCGGTAAGACTCAGGAAACAGCGGATCCTTCCCCTTTTTATGGATAACTTTGATATATGCTGTGTCGCCAGATGCAAACATGGCTTGCTTTTGAAGGATCTCCTGTGCAACTGAAATCAGAGTAGGTGATATGTTTTTTGAAAGAATCTTATAGAATTCCCCCGGAAGTCCATCAGGACCCGGGGCTTTGGCCGGTGGGATATTTTTAATCACCTCTTCTATTTCCTCTACCGTGAGGTCTGCATTAAATTTTTCCCTGTCCGCTTCTGATAATGTATTTAGCTTAATCCTACTTAGGAAATCCTTCCCTTTTGTAATGTCAGAGGGCAGTTGAGAATAGAGTTTTTTGTAATAGTTTGCTAAAATTTCATTTATCTTTTTGGGGTTCTTTTCTAGATTACCTCCTTCATGTTTTAGGCAGAGAATTCCCGAAGCCCCCCTACTATTTCTCACCAAGTTGGCTAGGAGTTTTCCTGCTTTGTTGCCAAACGAAACAAGGAGGCTCTCAAACGATCTCCATAAAAAAGCTCCAGCCTCTTCTGCTGAAGTTCAAAGCTCTCCTTACCCGAGATCCATTGTCTCTTATGATCTTCTGTGGGTTGAAGAAGAAATCTCGTGTAAGAGTCCCTAACAACTTTGTTGAGGAGTCGTAATTTTTTTCTTAAGGCCATCTTTATGGCTGCGACATAGGCCATGATTCTTCCCCTGAGGATCGCTTTACCAGTGTCCCAAAATAACCCAGGATTCCCACTATGGGGCAGATTGTCTAGTGTATACTCCTCCCACCATCTGTTCAACAATTCCTTAAAATGGCTGTCTGCCTGAAGCGAAGTCGGAAATCTCCAGAGAATGTCCGTCCCTTTGGGGTGGAGCTCTCTTAAAGTGAGTATGACCGGTGCGTGATCAGAAATCACTAAGTCCCCAATGTCTACTGTCTCTACCCAGTAATGATGTATTAGCCAGGAAGTAGTCAATTCTGGACCATGACAGGTGTGCATGAGAGTAATGGGTGTACTGTCTCTCTTCCGGATTGAAATGTCTTCACACATCTGATACTCCTACTGAAGTGCACAGGTCGCTAATCAGACTTTGTTTGGGACCAGTCTGCCCCCCCCCCCCCGTTTTTTTTCTATCCTCTGCTTCATTCGCTTCATTCATGGTACAATTGAAGTCACCTCCTAAAAGAAGAGCACTCCCACTGTCCTCCAGAGCAATATCATATAGACGTCTATAAAAATCTTTGTCCTGTGTGTTGGGAGCATAAACATTTATCAGACTTAGATTACCCGCTGGAGTCTCCAAGTGGACCCGAATGACTCGACCTTCCTCATCAGTGTCTTGTTTGGTGATATTACAGGGTGTATTCTTATGGAATAATAATACAACTCCCACCTTTCCCTGGACTGCTGCGGATCCCCTAACATCCCCTACCCACATCTTTTTTAAACGACTAAAATCTTTTTCAGTCAGGTGACACTCCTGAAGTAATACTATGTTGGGTTTTAATTTTTTAAGGTGTTAGTACTCTCATGTTGGTTCAAGGTAAGACAATTTCAAGCAAAGCTTCACTAGTTCTCTCTCATGACAGTGCACCCCCCTTCCCCTCCCCCACCCAACCACCCCTAAAACTAAGGTAAACTCCACTTTCGCTCCTCCTCCAATTTTCCTTTCTTTCTTTACTGACTTCTCTTTTTTCTTGCATTTTGTACAGAGGTGAAAATAACTGTCTCCTTGTAGCTAACACCTAGAATCACCCGCATCTCCTCCCCTTGCCACCTCCCCTGAACAATAGATGAACAAAATAACTCGGACAGGGCATACCTGAATCACAACCGCCAAAAGAGCAGATATATAAAACCCCTGAAAATATCAATAAACTAGAACTTTTGCAGTATAGATGTGCTTAAGATTTAGGCATGTCAACTTTAACCATTAATGCTGTCAAATAACTCCTCCTGAACCATTCTCTGGGACTCTCCAACCCCTCTCAAATACCACTTTACAGTTCGACCCCAGTACCGGATCTTCATCCTTTGTCGATGCTCTTTTTCCTCGGGGTCCGATACTGCTCTAGTTGGTGCGGAATGTCCTTTCTGGCTTTATTGTTTCTAAGTTTGCTTGCTTGTCTCTGACTTCTTCTTCTCTCTTTCTCGAAGTTCCCATCCTCTAGCGAGGTCAAATGTTCTCTCTTACGGGTCAGGTTCTCGAGGTAGTCCTCTGCCTCCTCTACTGAGCAGTGTGTAACAGGTGGTCCCTGCTCCGGATAAATCTCGAGAATTGCTGGGTATTGCAGACTGAAGCAAATCTGTTTTTTCACTAGTGCGGAGCAAATATTGGAGAATTGCTTTCGTTTCCTAGAAACTTCCATGGAGTAGTCCGCAAAGAGTAGTAGTTTGTTTCCGTTTAATGTGAGCATCGATTTGTGAGCGCGATAGGCTTGAAGCAGCTGGGTTTTCTCTGAAAAGTCCAGGTATCTCACTATCACCGGTCTGGGTCTACCCCATGAGCCATCCGTGTTGAAGTGTGGCGTGCCAATTCTGTGCGCATGTTCCACCTTTAAGGGTCGCTCCAGACCTAGAGCTTGTGGTAGGTCTCTAGCACAGATGTTATGTAGATTTTTAAGGGGAATCGCTTCACTGAGTCCTATGATCCTGAGATTGTTCCTGCGAGAGCGGTTTTCAAGATATTCTACCTCATCTTGAAGATACTCAGATCGCTTTATTAATCTCTCCATAGTGCTTTGCACGCCCAGAATATCATCTTCCACCGTGCTTACTCTCTCCTCCATCTCTCTTATTTGGCTAGTATGGCTCTGAACTTCCATATGTATGGCAGAGACTGCTGAGGTGAACGCCGCCTTCACTGATGCAGAGATGGTTGCTTCAAATGAGGCTAGAATGTCTGGGACTAGCAGCTTAGCTACAGTTACTGCCATTGTTTTACAAGAGATGTTTAGCCCTGGCAGCATTTCCCAGCTCCCCCTCTCCTGCTGTGTTTTACTGCGAACCTGGCACGGGCTCCTGTGTGATTCTCCATGGCATGCGCTGGCTATCTGGGATCTGGAGCCCGGGATCATCCCCCTGTACCTGCAACATATCTTCCTGGTACTGGGTCTCCTCGTCCTCTGCGCTTGCTGCCCGGTCTGTGCTGCGGTCGTCTGCACGCGTCCGCTCCTCGTGGAGCGCGGGGGATCGGGCGCCATCGTAGAAGCACTGCGCTCCTGCTGTCCGGTGATTATCTGCACCCGGGCTCCCCGCTGCGGTCCGGACGCCAATCCTGAATACCGGAGGGCGTCCTGTGTGATTGGCACTAACAAGTGCCTGTTTTATAGCCGGTGTGTGGCGGGTAAGCCGGGTTGGAGAAGGGACGAGGACGGAGCGCTCAGCCGCTGCTGCCGTCCATGCAAGCGCCGGAACCGGAGTCGAACAATGAATATTTACTCATGGTACTGTTGTCATCACGCAGAGGACAATTAGAAGGTGAAACGTATTCCTATTGAAGCCTATAATCCTCACCCTACAAAATCCCTATACCTGTTCCCTATCAATTTGTGGTGTCATCATACCGACAAGGACGGCCCCACTCAAGATCCCTTAAGGCCCCTGGTATCCTTCCTACCGAATAAAGTCTATTGGTCACCAGGCAAATAACCAGACAGAAAGAAAAAGGATAATTATCCCCCAAAAACAAAAAAAGAAGAAAGGCCTAAAGGCAGCACTTCCCTATGTGTTTCCCCCACATATTAGTTGGGTTCATCAGGGGAAAATGGCTCAGAATGGCTCAAAAAACACATTAATAATGAGATATCCCACAATAAGGGGTGATCATGATGTCCAGGCCATCTTTACATAGTGCTGTCATTTATATAAGTCTTGGTTTGGTCAGTAACAGTACAGTGATATTTGCTCTTTGTATATTGGTATTATGTATATCACTCTGAGACCATTATACAGTATAGAGGTATCATCCATAGAACACTGTCTTACAGCTATTTGTATAAATTTCTGCATATTCAATGCATTACTTTATATAAATACTTATTTATAGACTCAGTAACACTTCTGCTGTGTTGGCGCTGGTCTGCTGCAGGGGCAGAGCATGATTCTGTTTTTTGGGGTGGGGCTATAGGCATATCCTTTTGTGATGTCATGTGATTAGGGGAGTGGCACAGTGTGATGTCATGTACCTGGGTGTGGTTAGAGACGTGACCTGATGTGTCCCTATTTGCAATCTCTAAAAGTTGGGAGGACTTGTAATAGGACTTGTCTCAATCAATTTACAGTAAAAAATAAATATAATACCCTTACTCCTGGAACCATCGGAGCACATACTGTACTTGCACTGGGTACCACATTATTTGTACCGTCCAAATTTGCAGCTTCTCACATCCGTGCCCAGTTGTCAGAATGGCAACTCTTTGGCCTCTTTAGAGGAAACAATTTTCAGGCACCACTCTACCTTAATATAGAACATTTGATGATCCTTTAAATCGCATTGTAAGCTTTCAAATTATTTGTTGCGTGGTCTTCTTGATGGTGGGTGGTGATACCTATTTTCACGTGTGGGATTGGGCATATTGCTGCACTGAAGAGCAGAATGCTCCTAGGTCTCTACCCATTGTGCAGTCTCCCAATGTAATGGCTGACATCTCACTGTAGTTGCGGATGGAGCAGGAAGCAGTGTGGTCAGGCAAGTGAATGGTCAGTACTGGCAACACACAGTCAAATCGAGATCTGAGCAGAGGTCAAGGCAGGCAGCAGACAGAGAGCAGTCAAAAAGAAAAGCCGGTGCCAAAAGCAGAAGTCACAGAAGCAGATAATGACATAGCAAACACTTAACAACTAAGATCATGTGGTGTGCAAGAGGCGAGTGTTATGGGCAGGTGGTCGATGTTCTGTGTCAGCTCATGCCAGACAGTGGCAGAAGTCATAGGTCACAAGCAGAAGATCATGGCAGCCAGTATACAATCATAAGCGGGACACACTCAGTAGGTCAGGACAGGCACTGTTCAGTCATAAGCAGGTACTAGAAAATCAGAAAAAACATAGTAGTAGCTACGTTTAAGGATCAAGTCGGATCTGAAACGCATCAGTGAGGGCACATTATCTATGTTAATGTTACCCATTTGATGTTTGTCTCCTTAGTGGAATTTTAAATTTGGAGAAATAAAGAAGATATTTTTACCTCATCCATGAGTTGAAGCTGGCAAGGGTAAAGTGAGGAAAAAGCTCTTAAATAAGCAGAAATCCCAGCATATTTGGAAAAGCTGGTTGGTGCATGCTGGTCTTAGGGCGGGTGTGTGCTGGCACCTCCTAGAGAGCACTCTAAGGCAGGTAGGAGGAATGGACTGGGAGCTGAGCCTGTTGATGCCTGCAGGCACTAGCAGCAGTGCAACCCATGACAGGGAGAATGGGATGCCGGCTGTGATAACGAAGTACGCACACAAACAAGTTGTGACAGGGAGCAAGGGGCGTCGCTAGGCAGTGTTATCCAAGGCCTTTGCCCCTGATAAAACTGCCACTGCCAAAGACCTGGAGCACCAGCAGTCTTCTTAACTGTATGCACGTCCTCAGGATGCGCATACGGTTAAAGATTATTGCAGAACAGGAGGCTTTGTGTTCTTTGCTCCGCAGAGTACTCCAGAGCTTGCGAGGCAGTGGAGTAATCAAAACAGGCGGCGTGAGACTGTCATTAGGCCGCTTGGGCCGGGAGTACTGTAACTACAGTGGTGGTATGATGACGTCATGCCACCTGTGCAGGGGCACAGAGTGGCACGGGTTCTTTGTCAGGGAAATGGGGAGAGGTGAGTATATATATTTTTTTCCATTCGGAGACCTATACACTTATCTCACTTAGTACTAACCTACTAGGACGACCTACTGTATATACCAACCTACCAGGGAGACCTATATACCAACTTACTGGGGAGCCATATACCAACCTAACAGAGAGACTTATATTCCAACCTACTGGGGGGCCCTATACACCTACCTCACAGGGGACCTATGTACCAACCTACTTGGGGGACCTATATACCAACCTACCAGAGGGACCTATATACCAACCTACTTGGGGGACCAGTACATCCACCTACTGGGGGGCCCTATATACCTACCTACCAGAAGTACCTATGTATCAACCTACTGGGGGGATATATATAACAATCTACCAAAGGGGCCCTTTATACCAATCTACTGGGAAGACCTTTATACCAACCAATTGGGGGGCTGTATATACCAACATACCAGGGAGCCTTATATACTAACCTACCAGGGAGACCTATATACCAACCTACTTGGGAGCCCTATATGCTTACCTATCAGGTGGACCTATATACCAAGCTATCGGGATGACCTATATACCTATCAGCCTACTGGGAGGCCCTATATACCTACTTAATAGGGGGACTTATATAGCTACCAACCTACATTAGGGGACCTTTAGACCTACCAAACTACCGGGGGGCCCTTTAGAGCTACCTACTAGGAGGACTTATATACCTGCCATACTACTAGGGGGACTTATAAACCTACCAACCTATTGGGGACATCTACACCTACTTATATTCCTACCATCCTACTTTGGGAGCCTATACACCTACTAGCCTACTACGGGCCCTATACATTTACTAAGCTTCTGAGGGACCATATACACTTACCAACCTACTGAGTGCCCTAAACACCTATTTACAGTTGAAACCAGAAATCTACATACACTAAATAAAAAGACACATATGAATGTTTTTCTCCCTATCTGACATGAAATCAGAATAAACCTTAAAGGGAATATGTCGTCAAAAAATGACTTATTGTTTAACTCACATTTTTATGTTAAACACATTTTTTTAAGGAAGTTTTGTTTCTTTTTTTTTATTTTCCATATCACTTTCAATATTTTTTAAACATTCTTAAGTCCTGCAATTTTCACTTTGGCCACTAAGCCTAATAATCGTCTGACACTTCCTGTTCTGTAGAGAGAGATTTTTCGTAGTCTGCTCATTATCAGTAAAAGCAGGGTCAAACTGAAAGGAGACACCATTGTGTGCAGATAACAGAGAATCCACCAGTCACAAGAGGAGATGGTCACAGCTCCCCCTCTTCCCTCCCTTCACAGTGAAAACTCTCCTATAGAAGTCTATGGGACAGAATCTGTCTTAACCCCTTAATGAGTGCGCAATGACTTTTGGCGTTAGCGGTGCGAGCCTCGTCGCTACAGCGATGCTTTTGCGTCGCTGTAGACCCGGGGTTTGCGGGCCGCAGCGCCGAAGCAGCCCTGGATCGTGGGTGTACTACACAGCCCTGATCCCAGAGCATCTCCTAAGAGCATCAGGAGCGAGGAAACCTCCGCAACCCGTGCTTAACCCTTTGTTGACGCGAGTGGTACCCAGCGTATCAAAGGGTTCCTCTGCTCTGTCGGGTGATCGGAACACCTGGTGACCCGACAGAGCCCAAGGAACGGCAGCCTGTGTGCTATCCTGAACACTGCCTGTGTCAGACTGACACAGATTATAATGTATTAGCATATATGAATATGCTAATACATTACTAAGTGTAAAACAGTTCTCCCTTCAGGGGATTTAAAAAAAAAAAAGTAAAAAAAACCCATAAAAAGTGTGAAAAAAAATAAAATAAAAAAATAAATGAAATAAAAATAAATATTTAATAAAAAATAATTGTGCATAAATTACACACACAAAAAAATCTACACATACTAGGTATCCACATGACCGTAATAACCTGTAGAATTTATCTAACAAGTTATTATGTGTGAAAAATGAATGGTGTAAAAAAATGTAAAAAAACATTTTTTTTAAATGTTTACAAAAATTCTGCAATTATTTATAAGTGAACTTAAACTATTCCCCCATAAAGTACAACTTGTCTCGAATAAAAAGAGGCCTCATCCAACTGCGTCATTGAAAAAAATAAAAAAGTTACAACTGTTGAAACGCAAGGAGGCAAAAACTAAAAAACGACTGGGAGGAAAAGAATATCGATTAGGGTCTTGATTTAATAGGTAATTAAAAAATTGACGACAGATTCCCTTTAACTGTTTTAGGTCAATTAGGAATACCAAAATTATTAGTATATTTGCTGAATGCCAGAATAATGAGAGAGAGAACATTTTTTAAGACATTTGTATTACTTTCAGCAAAGTCAAAAGTTTACATACACTGGGATTATTATGCCTTCAAACAATTTGAGACAGCCCATATGATGATGTCATGTCTTTGGAAGCTTCTAATAGGTTTATTGGCAACATCTGAGTTAATTAGAGACAGATCTGTGGATGTATTTTATTGCACACCAGAAACACACTGTTTCTGTGTGTGACATTATGACAAAGTTTAAAGAAATCAGCCAAGACATCAGGAAGAGAATTGTGGACTTACACAAGTCTGGTTCATCCTTGGGTGAAATTTCCAGATACCTGAAGGTACAAACAATTATATGCAAGTACAAACAGGATGGGAATGTCAAGCCATCATACTGCTCAGGAAGGAGACAGGCTCTGTGTCTCAGAGATGAATGAAATTTGGTCCGACATGTATATACCAACCCAAGAATAAAAGCAAAAGACCTTGCGTAGATGCTAGCGGAAGCTGGTAAGATTGTGTCATCATCCAGAGTGAAATGAGTACTGTATCAACTTGGGCTAAAAGGCTGCTCAGCCAGGAAAAAGCCATTACTCCAAAAGAAACATATAAAAGCCAGACTAATGTTTGCAAATGCACACAGGAACAAAGACCTACATTTTTGGAGACATGTCCTGTGGTCTAATGAAACTATAATTGAACTGCTTGGCCATAATGACCATCGTTACATTTGGAGGAAAAAGGGAGTAGCTTGGAAGCCTAAGAACACCATCCCAATTGTGAAACACAGGGATGACAGCTGTAACGGGAGGTGCTGCGTCCCGGACCGCGGGTCGCGGGCGCACCTGTGTCCCTCTCTGCGGGCACCTGGCGGGTACGGGTGGCACCGTTGGCCGTGCTACTGGTCGCGGGTCGCACCCGTCCCATCCACTCACCTGACCACGCTCCTGTCCTGTTCTCTTCCCCTGTCGGCTGGAATTCACGTGCACGCCCCCTAGCATGCGCGTGCGCTCGTTCATGTAAATTTAAAGGGCCAGCGTGCCGGTAATTGGTTAATTGCCAGGCGCTGACTCTATATAGTTTATGGATCCACATCACTTCCCTGCTGGATCTTTGTTGCCTCCGTGCCCTAGAGAAATCGTTCCTGAGTACTTACCATCTTGCCGTATGTTCGTACCTCTGCCTACGTTTATTCGAAATCTTGAACCATTTGGACCCCCGACCTGCCCTCTGACCTTGCCGCACTGTCCCCGACATACACCCAATGTCTCACGATTCTGCTACCACGCTCACCCTTGGCTGCCACCACAAGTAGTCACGTCAGTGGAGGTCTGCGGTAGCATGGTTTCTAGGACCTCCCGCGCAGCAAGTCATCGCCGCACTTTGCGGCAGGGCTCTGGGGAAAACCGGCCCCTACTTAGATTCCGCCTTACTGGCGGAAGCTATATACCATCACTTGCGGTGGTCCAGCCGGGCCAGCTACCATGTATGATCACAGAAAGATCCAAGCCATGGATCACGACACTCAATGATGCAATCTGCCAAGACATCGGGATTCGTAGTACGACTATGTTGCCCAACTATCGCCCCAGTAAATCGCACAACAGGCCACAGCAATTTGGGCCAGCTCTCCGCGCATGCTGCGTCAGACTCCTTGCATGCCCAGCCAACAGTCTTTCGAACTCCGTTAGTGCTCGTTACACCGTTGCACTTCCTTTGGGCCACCGTGGGACCCAAGCTTCGGCCTTCCTTTACCCTCTGCTTTGATCCAGGGGGATCCCTAGCTTTGTAGGCGGTTTTATTACCCAAGGGCACTACTATGCTCGTATGGAACTGATAGCGGATCTGTTTTCCCTCGAGAGTGAGTTTTAGTGGCATCTTCGATGAGGGATGAGTCGTATTCTGGGAAGGCTCTGGCTTGGGCGAGCCCCCTTGGGACGGAATGACCTGTGAGCCGGGATATCTAAGACCTTCGCTCATGAATTCCGCCGGCTTCAAGGAGCAGGAGCGCTGTGCATCTATGCAGAGACCACGCTCTTGAGCCTTCGGCAGGGCCGACCACTTACTCTGTGGACGAGACTATGAGGTTCAATCTCATACCTGGCTTCGAGAGCTGACTTGGAATGACGCGCTCTCTGCACCACTTTCAAAAAGGGTTGTCTGTCCAGCGGGGTAAAAGACGCTCTGGCAGCAAGAGACCTCCTTGAGTGAATTAATTCACCTGGCCACCCGCATCAATGTAAGGTTCGCTGAAAGGCAGGAAGAGCAACTCTGCACGCCCCTGTCGGCTGTTTTGCCTTGCTCTGGTATTCCAGCGTTCTCCATTGTCGCCTCCTCAAGCCTCCGATGCGGAACCCATGCGGTGGATCGGGCCCCCACTTATCGGAGAAGGAATGACCTGCGTCGGGGCAGAGAAAATCTATTTCTTACTGCGCCGCCCAGTCCATTTTCCGCAGAAGACTGTCGCTACTGTCCCCAGCATCGGGAAATGCTCCACACCAAGAGGCTGCCGTAGAGAGGCGTCCCTAGGTGCTGTTTCTACCTCTCCACGTTTGGATGATGCACAGTGGTGGGTCGACATCTGGATGCTGCGCTACATTGTTGGACTTTCTGCCTTCGCTGGACTCCGGGTCAGCGGGGTGAATGTCATTCATGACCCCCTTTGTAACCCGATTACAGCTTGCAGTAGTCGTCTGGAAAAGCCTCTGCTTATTTTCTGTATTAAATTCGCGTAAGTGGGGAGCCTCCTTTGTCACCCCATCCGGAGATACTTAACGCCGGCCGGTTGGTGACCCATGTGTAGGGGCCGTTTACAAAGGAGAAGATCTTGTTCACGTTCTGCCTCGTTGACCTTTCCTCCGGCGATTCTTTTGGGGCTAAATTGGTTCTCCAAATTGGACATGTCGAGGAGCCTATACCTCATCCTGGGTGTCGAGAAGGGGGACGAGTGGGAATTGTGCTTTTAATACTCCGAGATGTACATTTTGAATATCTCGAGGATGCCTTTGGGCTATTCAACGCTCAGCGGGTTCCAAGAATTCATCAATGATGTCTTCCGTGATTATTGTACACCTGTGTCAATAGTGTATCTGGTATGTCATCCGGATTTTATCCCTTGATCTATCAGACCTCGGACACAAGTGCGCCAGGTTCTGAGACGTAAACTGAACGCAAACAAGCCGGACTGTACGCCAAGCTGGTGAAATGTTTTATTCCACCAGACCAGCCTACATTTCCTCTTGGGTTATAGTCTCGGTCTAAAGGTCTGCAGAATGAGACCCTATCTAAACTCTCTGTTGGTTCTGCCAAATGGCCCCGTCACTGTCGGTCGGCACCTTCGGGGCGATAAGCCGCTTACTGGGTTCGCAACTATTACCCAGCATTTATTTCCCGCTTCTACACCTTGGTGGCTCCATCGTGGTGGACCCCTCACCAGGAAGATTTGCAAACCTGAGTTGTTTGCCTCCGATAGAGGCTGATAAGGGCCTTTATTGATCTAAAGACTGCCCTGCTCTTCTCAGCGCCTGTCTTGGTATCCAGCTTTGTTCGTCCGAGAAGCCTTTCTTATAGAAGTGGATGCCTTCCGTGGAGGGACAGGGGTGCGTCCTCCAACAGAAAAGCCCCAAAAGGCACAAGACTCTCAACTTGGGGTTCTGTCTCCAAGACATTTTTTGCCGGCGGAGGGAATTATTGCCATTAGGGATCGGGAGCCCTCTTGGCCTGTCAAGGTTATCCCTGGAGGAATGGCGACATCTGATGGAGGGGGCAAGCATCACCCAATTAATATTTACGGATCACAAGAATCTACTGTATCTTCGAACGGCTACAGATCTAAACCCTACCAAGGCAGGTGGTCTCACTTTGTCTAAGCTTTGACTTTCGCAATTCACTTCCTGCCTGCTGAGAAAAACGTCAAGGCTTATGCCCTCTCCCGTGCCTCTGATGTGGTTGGTGAAGAACCCGTATCTCAGCACATTATTTCTCCCGAACGGTTGGTTCACGTGGCTCCCGTAGATCCAACACTACAACACTAAAGATATGACACATTGATACAATATAAAGTAGTCAGTTGTGCAGACTTGATAACAGAGTAAATTTGGTGTACCCTCAAAATAACTCAACACATAGCCATCAATGTCAACAAAAGTGAGCCCAATTAGCCATTTTTTCTTCATGGTGTCATGTAACTCATTAATGTTACAAGGGCTCAGGTGTGAATGGGGAGCAGAGGTGTTAAATTTGGTGTTATTGTTCTCACACTCTCTCTAAATGAGTCTCGATGCGAATTTCAACTATCGCCTTTGCATGGCAAATAGCTGACTGAGGGATCTAATAAAAATACAAATTCGTTGAATCAGCATAGGCCTATTAAAAAGATTGCCAGCACCCTGAAACTGGTGGCCAAGACCATACAGTGGTTTAACAAGATAGGTTTCACTCAGAACAACCGTCGCCATGGTCGACCAAAGAAGTTGAATGCACATGCTCTGCATACATCCTATCCAAAGATTGTTTTCTCAAAATCAACGTAACATGAGTGCTGCCAGCATTGCTGCAGAGGATAGAAGGGTGGGGTGTCAGCATGTAAGTGCTCAGGCCACATGCCTCACACTGTCATCCCAGAAGGAATCCTCTAAAGATGAAGCATAAAAAAGCCCCCAAATAGACAAGCAGACTAAGGATGAGGATTACTGGAACCATGTCCAGTGGTCTGATGAGACCAAGATAAACTTATTTGGTTCAACCAGGTCAGGAGTACAAACACAAATGTGTCTTGCCTAAAGTGAAGCATGGTGGTTGATGTGTATGCGTTTTTGGGACTGAACAAGAGTGCAATGCTGCTTGTGGGACGATGCTAAAGTTCATTGAAGGAACTTGAGATGCCAAAAATGTACTCTGAATACTGAAGCGAGACATGATAGTTCACCCTTTGAGAAACTGGTCCACAGGGCAAGGCAGTATTTCCAAAATGATGGCTTTACAGTAATGCATGACCTCGTGGATTGTGTGGGGAACCATTTAAGCCACACACAATTAAGTGCATACAGATGAACTCTATTTTGCCAAAAAAGTGAGTTGGCCAAGTGTGACTGATTCGGCTGAAAAGTGACTGCCTAATGCGGGGGTGCGATTCTTGGGACACTCAAGTATCTAAGTAGACCCCTAGTTTTTACCCTTCAACCCCTGTATAGGAATGTGGACTTTACTGCAGGGAATTCCCAGTTCACCGAAATACACAGCCAAGATCGGCAGGATTAAAGGGAAGGTGTCCCTTAAAGTAGATATTACTAGTAGTTGTTTCTACTAGAGTAATTGCGAGAGGAAGCCAGTTAGCGGGAATGCAAGTGGGCAACAGAGAACCGACATGGGGGCAGGCCGCTTCATGAAATGGCAGCATGGCTGCATGGAGTGGCAAAGGTACTGAAAGATTACATGGCACCTGTAAGTACAAGCCATCCTGTGGCTTGTGAAAGAGAGAGGGTTTAGCTGTACAGTACAAATCAGTTATTCTGTCCCAAATGAGATAAGGGAGCAAACCAAGCTTAGCAGCAGTCAACCTATGTTGTTTTCAGTCTCCTTAGATATAAATAATATTTGTATAAAAATGAGTTTAGGTACAGAGCTGACATACGTACTGCAATTACAGTTTAACCAAAATCATCATTTTTAGGCTTAGTTTTTATGTATAAAATCCAATAAGCCTTTTTGTTTCTTATAGGTATGAATCTGTTGCATATGCATGATAAAGTTGATGCAACAGATTAAAAGTCTGGATAGTTACTAACAGATGCTTTATGATCAGTGATCACACACTTAAAGGGTTTGTACAGGATCAGATAAAAAAAGGCTGCTTTCTTCTAAACACACACGTAGATGCCACACCTATGATTGTGTAAGGTACAAAATACTAGTTATCTCAAAAAATAGATGGAAAAATGAATTTATGTCTGTAATTTCAGTCAAATAGTAATGTACTGTATATGCACTCCATACTTTGTCGGGTCTCCTTGTGCATTAATTACTGCATTTTTTCGGGTGGGCATGGAGGTGATGAGATGTGGCATGACTGGGTTGTTTATTGGGATAGCCCATGTTGTCTTAAATAGCGTTCTTCAGCTCAGCTGCATTTTTGGGCCTGATTCCTGCAATGTCTTCTCTTTTTCTCTTCAATATGCACCATAGTTTCTCTGTAGAGTGTTAGCGTCAGGCAATTTGTGGACCAATAAAAACACACAGCTGTTAATATGGTAATTACAATATGGTATTGGTACTTTTGGCAGTGTGGGAAGGTGCCAAGTTCTGCTAGGAAATGTAATCAGCATCTCCATGAGGCTTGTCAACAGAGGGAAACATGAGATGCTCTAATATTTCCTGGTAAATGGCTGCGCTGATCTTGGACATGATATAACATAGTAAACTAACATCAGCAGATGACATAGCTCCTTAAAGCATCACTGACTGTCAAAACGTCACACCGGACCTCAGGCAGCTTGGATTGCAGCCTCTCCACTCTTACTCCAGACTCTAGGACCTTGATTTCCAAATGAAAAGCAAAATTTGCCTTCATCTGAAACATGAATGACAGTCAGTCGTTTTCCTTATCCAGGTATAGACGACTTTGATGGTGTCTCTGGGTCATAAGTGGCTTGACACAAGGTACGCAACAGTTATAGCCCATGTCCCAGATACATCTGTGTGTGGTGGCTCTTGAAACACTGTCTCCAGCCACTCTCTTCAATATTCTTGAATGACCTTTTCTTGATGATCCTTTCCAGTTTGCGGTCATCCCTGTTACTTGTGCACCTTTTTCTACCACACTTTTTCCTTACACATAACTTTCCATTAAAATGCTTTAATACAGCACTTTCTACACAGCCAGCTTCTTTAGCACTGACCTTTTGTGGCTTACCCTTCTAATGAAGGGTGTTAATGACTGCCTCCTGGACGACTGTCAAGTCAGCAGTCTGCCCCATGATTGTGTAGCCTACTGAACCAGACTGACGGCTAATTTAACAAGGTTCCTGTAAACACTTTGATATGTAACACCATGGGTCACATGTATGAAAACTGCCTAAGTCTAAAACTCTCTTTGTTGCCTATAACAACCAATCAGAGTGTCCCTTTCATTTTATATGTAAACCAAGCACTTGTCACCCTTTGTTTCACCCATACACCTCTAATTAGATTGTAGCTCTTGTGGGAGCTAGGGAGGCCCTTCACACCTGTGTCTATTTGTAGTAGCTTTTTTTTATATATAATGTGCTGGTTTGTCTGTGCTTATTCCCTCTATATTGTAAAGTGCTGCGGAATATGTTGGAGCTATATAAATAAAGATTATTATTATTATATAGTGCTCTGGAAAAATGAAAGTGGCGCTCTGATTGGTTGCTATCGGCAACAAAGAGACTTTTAGACATAGACAGTTTTCATACATGTGGTCCCATGAGACAACAATATTAACTCTTCTAATATTTTAATTTGGCGACACTTCAAGGCACCCTGAGCCTTTATCAAGCCGCCGGCAAAGAGTAACAGCATGAAGGACAAGAGCAGGAGGGCATCATTTTTTTCTGTCATATACTTACTTTATATAGTACAATGTAAAGTTTGGATTAAGGAATCTTTTCTGTTCTGAAATTCAAAGAAGAAGCCAATATCAACACTTTATAGGCTCTTGCTATTGGACAGGAGATCGAACCCGGATTCAGTCTTCAGATTGGGGTTACACCACTGGACTTTGAACTGCCTTCCAGGCCTGGAAAGGTAATTCAGTGTGATCTTACCCCTTAGCTATTTTCAAGCACCACATCTTCTGCCCACACAAGTTACCAGTTGATTTTCCACTTTCCTTACATTTGTAACCCAATTTTCATCCCTTAAAACTGTACACCATTCTGTATTAATAAACGTAATATTTCCCCTTTTTCAACTATAACATATTTTATGCTATGGATATCAACTTCTTGAACTTGTGGTTATTCCTTATGGACAAACCTTTCCAGTGAGCACATACTCAAGCTGTGTGCATACCAAACATTCTCACATTTTACTAATAAATTTGGTGCCAAGGCCACAAAAAGCAGCCTTCTTTATCATCTCCATTGCCATCCTTATCATCGCCCCATTTCAATGCAAAGAAAGAAATTTCCATTATCATCTATTTTCTATTTAGCTACCAAATGCTACCACAAAAACATTTTTTCCATCAACTACAGTATCTTTATACTTATTAATCCCCTCCCCCCAAAAAAGCACAAAACAAATGTTATTAATGCATTTTCATCCTCATTTTCACTTCTGTAAAATTATAATTTTGCATTATGTTAACAACATGTAAATTTTTTATATGCAAGATAATATCTTCCAAGTACATTTTTTACTTGCATGATATTAACATCTTTACATATAATAAACATCTTACAATTTAACACATGGCTTTGGATACATTATTCATTTCTATTATTATTTTTAGATTGTGATTAGTGTGTTGATGGGCAATGGACCAGAGGGTAGAAACAGAGGAGAGGACGAGGGGAGTTGTAGTTTTAGTAATCTCTGAAACACTGTTGTCATGGCAGCTTCAACTCCAATCATACCTCTTTTGTCCCATTTCGGCGACCAGATCAGTCAAAAGGGCGGGTAACCTGCAATTTGATGGTGTTCTTACCTCCAGGGGCGCACTCAATGATGGCGGTGGTCCTCTCCTGCTGTAAGGATGTTACAGTGTTGTAGGGAGGCACTGAAACGAAAAACGATCCAGCAATTCCAATATGTAGCAGTTAAAAACACAAAAATTTATTTAAATCTTCATAAAAAATATATATGCATGGTGCATAGGCACATATAGTAGACAAGCAGCCCGTGTAGATGACCCTCAAGCTGACGCGTTTCAGGGACAGCAAAGCAGGTTCCCCTTACTCATTCCCCTTACTCATAGTATGAGTAAGAGAATCTGCTTTGCTGTCCCCGAAACGCGTCAGTTTGAGGGTCATCTACCCGGCTGCTTGTCTACTATATGTGCCTATGCACCATGCATATATATTTTTTATGAAGATTGAAATAAATTTTTGTGTTTTTAACTGCTACATATTGGAATTGCTGGATCGTTTTTCGTTTCATTGGATGCTACACTCTGACCAAGTGGATCCGGGCATTGTGTTCCAGTGGAGGTGGTGAGCTGGCAAATCCTTTTTTTTTTTTTTTATATTGTAGGGAGGCACCCATGATGTTGGTGCAGGAAGCAGACGAAGGGTTAAAGATTGGTGACAAGCATCACTTGACCCATTTATATATTGGCAAGATGTACAACATGGCATCTCTCTTTCCACTACATTCCTCACTCCTGCGTTGCAGCTAGCAGCCATTAGAGGTCCCTTCTAAAAATGTCCCTTATTTGGATGCAGTCTTGGTACTGCAAGGAGTTTGCAAACCCCAGGAGAACTGACATCCTTAACATTCCCATATGGACTTCAAGGGGATAGCAGAACGACCCCAGGAGAATTGGGTCTAGTCAGGCCCAGTCACAGGCAAATCTGAACACCAGTTGGCGATGGGGCCTCCCCGGGGGATTTCCTTTCGTACCTTCATGTATATCTCTAGTGTCCGCCCAAAGGGGATTCCCCTTCGCCACTAATCAATGCTTTTTCACATGTCCTTCAAATTGTTGCCGAGATCCTTGGCCAATAAACAGGGCATTGGCCTTCTGGAATGGGTCCAGGCTTCCAAAGGTTAAGTGGGACCCTTCATTTTCCTCTGGGGGGCCTGAAAAAGGGTTGAAAACAGGAATCACCAGTATCATTTAATCCAAAAATCACACTAAATTAAAATAAGGTTTTTAAAAATAAAATTTTTTACTGTCCCTCCACTCCCCCCTCTTACCCAATGGCGCAAAGTCAAAACTTACAAATAACATTTGTTAATACAAAAAACCCCTGCAGATTCGGTCTTAGCATTTGCATAAAACTCAAGAGGGAATTTCACTCAGAGGTATTACATTGCTTTTGGTGCAAAATAGCATATCATCCTTGGTTCAGCAGAAAATCACATAGCAGTATACACAAGGAGTTTATAGATACACATGGGGCAAACTCCTGTATGCTTCATATGTTGTCTTATTAGAATTGAGCTCCTCAGAAATATTCTCTTTTATATCTTCACTTTGGAATAAATCATGATGCAACTTCCAGCCTCTATTACAAATATAACTTGATCTGTCATTATAATGTTGTCATGTTAATAAAATTGGTTTTGATTCATACCCCCTTCAGTTTAACTCTAGAAATGGGGGCGTTTTAAACCCCTCCCATGGGTACATCATCCCCTTCATGTTATGCGGGCCCCCGGGGGACCCTTTTGGGTCCACATGTCACTGTGCCCTTTCCCTGAATTTATTTTGTAAGAGCTGTTACATACCAAGGCTGCATTAAATCTAGACTGACCCCTATGAATCCGCTTTCTATGAACGGCACAGTCCCCTTTATGCAGGAAGGGGGGGATTGACAAAAATTGTCTGTTTTCTAATTAAGAAGCCCTGCAGTTTATTCTTTTTCTTCTGGATGTGAGAGTGAAAATGTGCCGGGCCCCTTTCTCGGGTAAAAGGCAGGAATTCAAGCTCCCGTGAATACACCCGCCCAGGGGTTTAAACGAATGAAAATGACTCTCGCTAGGAAATGCAAAGGAGGGGGATCCGACCAGCAGGGATATCGGGTGTAAACAGAAAAAGAACTTAAGGGACCCTGTGAATACAAGACAGCTTTGCTAATGACTTTAAATTGCAAAGTTGCTTGTATTCACTGTCCCCTTATTCTGAAGACCATTCAATGAAATGATACAACCCCTTTAAAGAGACTCTGCAGAAATCTATGAACTGGAAACATTTTTTTCTTCAGAAAGCACGGGCTTCTAGCAACCAAAGTCCTAAATGTAGTCCAAAAAGTGATTGAAGCCATTTATTTAGGCAAGACTTCCCTTCAGTTGAAGTGCTGCACATGCAGAATCTTTCCTGATTTTTTTCTTTGCAGGTGATGATCCATACAAAGTCTTTTTGGGGGTTTTCTGCATTTAGAAAATAAATTTCAAAATCCATGAATTGTCATTTTATCAGTAATGGCAGGCCTTAATTTGGGAGGATGGGAAGGGTGCTGTGGCTAAGTGGCTGTCCTTTTCATAGAGAAATTGCAAAATTTGCAGATGCACGTCGACTCTCATGTTTCCTAGATCTACACTTAGAAACACTTATAATACATGGATTAGAATCATGGATGGACTGTACAGAAACAGAATCTTTGATCAATGCATTGACAGTGTCACACTTACTACTTTCAAAACGGGCTAAGAATTATCCATTAAACAGCTCAGCAGGTTATTCCTTCAAACTAAGACTGCATGAGAAATAACAAGCTAGGATGTCAGTAGATGGGATGATCCATATTTAATATGATTGCGAAAACTTTGGGGCAAATTTACTAATACTGTCTAATACATGGTTGAGTCACATTTTAGTCCCCAGCTAATTCCAGCCAAATGGGATTAATGGGCTAGGAAGGGTCAGTAATCTTTTGGTAGGTTTCATAGGTAAGGGGCCATCCTCTGTACTCCCCCAACTGCTGGGGGTGCAGGGGAGGGGTCCTAGAGCAACATGATGATGGAGGTGGTACCACAGAGGTCAAGCTAATACTTTGTAGTTTTGATTATGCTCTTCCAACCAACGTTGAACTAACTTACATCTAGTAAATGCTGGCAATGTACCCAGAGAAATTAGACATGATACAAAGATACAGTATCTTGTCCAGAGTTTTCTTTATGTAATGTTCTGCGCACAATAACCAAGGAAAAGCCAACCATATTCCGTACAGATATAATATTAACTTATCATCTTGCCATACATTACTTAAAGGATGTTATAGCAGAAGAGTCACGAAAACCACTTGGGAAAAAAAGGGACTAATGTCCCATTTTTTGTTATAGATCCCCTGGTGAAGAGAGATATAATTGCAAGAAAAAGTAAAACTGAGTAAGTAAAACCTTTAAAATGACCAAGATTTCTGCAATGATTACTAGAAAAATTTGGTTTGATTGTTATCTAAACCACAATTGTTGAGAAACACATTTCAATAAATTTAAAAAATATTAGTTTGTACTGTGCTTTTTGTTAAAACATGGAGTAAACATCCGTAGTGTATGAAAAAAGGCGATCCTACACTTGGGTTAATAACTTCCCCAAAGGCTTATCAGCAAAGGGTGTTTCAGATAAACTCATGGGATTAGCAAAGTGGGTTTTTTCAGGCTTTTATAGTAAAAAAAAAAGACATGTTGGTTACTGACAAATCTAAAAGAAAGAATGGCTTTTGTGAACTGCCCCAATAAATTTTATGAGAGCTGGGAAAACTGGTGAAAAAAATTTGGGGGCCATTTATCCATAGTTTGACAAATTGTCTACATTCAGGACTGCTGCTACAGAACTTTACCTACAGAAGACTCTACAAACTGTAAAAACCTCTGTATGTGTGTATTACAAAATGTTAAACAAGATCGGTGTTCATGGTAGAAAGACATGGTGAAATTTTTTTTATTTTTACCCGGGGAAATTATTTCTATAGAAATAAAAAAAAGTGGAACTTTTTTATAAAATGTCAACGAAACCATCAACTTTAAAAAAAAGTGGGGGGGCATCAGGGTTTCTGGTGCTTTGCTGCCCGGGGGAGGGGGCCCCTTTTATGATCTTTAAATCAATTTTTTTTCGGGAATAAAAGGGAACCAGTCTGTGACTATAAGCTGAAAAGACATTGGATAATGCAACAAAAAATATCCAAAGCCCACAAATCAACTAAATGAGGAAAAATAGAGGATTTTGTTGTTGGAGTCCCAACCTTAAAGGGGTTTTAAACACTCCCCTGATTGGTTTTAACACAGGGACAAAAAACATTTTTTTAAATATTTTTTGTTTATTTTAATTTGGTAAGAAGATAAAAAAGTTTTTACCCCTGTTAGATCATATAATTTTTGGGTTTAAAAACAGTCCTCCACCCTTTCTCTTTCTCTTACTTCATTGTTTCCTCAATAGTCACTTGACCATGGTGTACACCCCCTGCCAAAATATTATGTTGTAATGGGCTTTGAAAAACCCCTTTATTTACCCAAATAACACTCTTTTTAGCTCTGCAAAATGAGTCTAATATAAATCTCTTGCACTCTTTTTTGTGTAACAGGAAGCTTTTAAAAAAGCAGAGTGAGTGTCCTCCCTGCGTGACCCCGACCAGCCTGAACGATGTGTTTTTAAAGCTGGCTGTGGCTGTGAAATTGTATAGTGAGAAAACCTCTTTAAACCTATCAAAATGCTGTGGCTTGATCTGAAAAGGTCCGTCAATGCAATATATCCCAGAAATACTGATGAACTGAAACAAACTTGCAGGAAGGAATGGTCCAAATTTGTTCCTCAATATTGTGCAAAGTTTTGCTATAGCTACAGAAAATGTTTGGTGAAGGTAATTGTCATCAAATCTATGCAGAGCTGTAATACACGAAACATGCTGTGAAATAAATGGTGTAAGAGACGTTCTAGTTTCACCCTGACTTAACCTGCCTAAGCAGGACAACCTTCTCGAAAAGGGCGACCATGCACTCAAACCTCTTTTTGAGCTGTACCCAGTAAAACGTGTGCAAAACAGACAGAAAACAAAACATACATCAAACAAGAAACAGATGCCACAGATAACAAATAAAGAATAGTTGTACGGGCCGAGGTCAAACTGGGAGAATGTGAGGTACCAAAGGACTGGGCGGGAGAGTAACCAGAAAGAATAGCCAAAATCCAAGAACCAGCAAAACAACACAGCAGAGCAAGCAGACAGCTAGGATACCAAAAGCAGTCACCAGCAGATACTGGCAGATAGAAAGCGGTTTAAAATTCCTGCCCTAGCCAGAGATTGTCTCAAGTGCTTAAAATGCAATTAAGGGATCATTAATCCAAGTCTTCATGTGAGGGATTAGCCAAAATATAACTTGCCTAGTGTTTGGCAACATTTGAAAGAAAAAACATTTTCAAACAAGCAAGACAAAAGTGGTAATCTCAGAGCCACTGCATGTGTATAGTGAGAGATGGGATAGAAAGTAAAAGTGAAAGCAACAAACTCTCATAGACAAGCATCAGCATGGGGAGCATTAGACAGTAGTAAGGAAAAATGTCACTATAGGTCAAGCACTGAAATTAGATAAGGCACTTATTATACAACCAGCCAGGGGCATCACTAGGTAGTTTCATAAAACCGCTGTTGCCCTGAACTGGCACTCTGCCCACAAGGAAGATTACCGTTGCATCATCGGTTTGCGGGTCATTGCCGTGGGCCCGGAGCACTGACTGTCTGTACCACTGTCTGCATGTCCTAAGGACACACATACAGTTATAAACTACCGATAAGCAGGGGGTGAAAGTTCCTTGCCCCGTGGAATACTCTGGTGGTTTTCAAGCAGTGGCGTGATGACTTTCCAACATCATGCCTCCTGTGCCATGTACGCCAGTAGGCGACAAGCCTGCTTGTGACTCACCAGAGTCCTCCTTGGGGCAAAGGGATTTTGCTCCCTGTTTGGAACTCAATGGGACAGATGATCGACAGGGGAACCAGAAGTGAATTTTTTAAAATTGTATTATTAATCAGTGCACTTTAGCCCTACCAACCTAGTGGGAGGACCTATATACCTACCTACCTATTGGGGGCCCTATAGACCGACCTACCTTCTTGGGGGACCTATAGACCTACCAACCTACTGGGACCCCTATAGACCTAGCAACCTACGAGGGTGACCTATAGACCTATCTATGTACCGAGACCTGCAGTGGGAAAAATCAGTATTTCAAACACTGACGATTTTGCAAGTTATCCTACCTACAAATAATGTGAAGGTCACTGCAGGACCTTAAAATGCTTCTTACAGAGCAACTCCTTAGTTGCCCTGTCTGTGTTTTGGGTCATTGTCCTGCTAGAAGACCCAGCAATGATCCATATTCAATGCTCTTACTGAGGGAAGGAGGTTGCTGGCCAAAATCTCGGAATACATGGCCCCATCCATCTTCCATTCAATACTGTGCAGTCATCCTTTCCCTTTTGCAGAAAAGCAGTGTGTAGATTTTCAGTATGCAACTCGAATATTTACAGTATAAACTCAAATGTGTTCCCAGATTTATCCTTTCTGTATATAACTGAACTAATATTTAGTTGTGCAACCTTTATTTCAGAGAACTGCTTTACATCTTTGTGGCATGGAGTCAACTAACTTACGACAGCTGAAAACAGGCAATTCAGCCCAAGCAGACTGTACTACATCCCACAGTTCATTTGCACTTTTAGGTTTTGCATCAAAAACGGCATTTTTGATGTCACTCCACAAATTCTCATTCGGATTGAGGTCTGGGGATTGGGTTGGCCACTTCACAACATCAATCTTGTTGGTATGGAACGAGGATGTTTCTTGCTTGCTGGTGTATTTGGGTTAATTTTCCGGTTGAAAGGGCATTTTAAGGGCATATCTACTTCAGAATGGAAACATGATTTCTCCCAGTATTTTAATAGATTCAAACTTGTCCATGGTACCTGGATAAATGGGCCCAACTCCAGAGTATAAAAAACATCCCCAAACCATTATCCTTGCACCACCATGTTTTACAGTGTTCACAGTGTACCGTGGCTTGAATTTAGTGTCTATGGGCCGTCTGACAAACTTTGCACGGCCTTTAAACCCAATAAGAACAATCTTTCTCTCCATAGAATGTTGCACTGTTTATCTTTAGGCCAGTCAAGGTGTTATTTGACATACTGTAACCTTTTCAAGACATACTTGAAATATTATGTCAGCAATGGTACTTTATGAGGGTTTCTAGAAAGTAGTTTGGCTTCCCGTAGGTGCCTTCTGATTGTTGCAGTACTCACAGATAACTGAATACCTTCTTTGATCTCTCTGGAGTTCATCATTGTATGCTTCTTTGCTATTCTTATTATTCTTTTATCTAGAAAAGTGAAGAAATCAGGCGATACCTTTTAGAGGCTAATTAAATATATTTGATGGTAAGCTTTCGAGAGTACTAGCTTTCTTCCTCAGACAGCTTTCTTCTACAAGAAACTGAAAAGTCACAGACTTTTTATACACAAAAGACATGGACCTTCAAAGAACCTTAGAATCTTTAAAAATAACAAAATGCAATTTAAGTAGAGCAGTTATTTACAACAGGTCAAGAAAAGAACAGTCTGGAAACTTGTGAGGCATGACAGGAGGGATCAGTAATTATTGCTCTTATTTGCTATCAGGTATGATTTGTGACCCTCACAGTTCATATGCAGTGTGACATGAAGCCAGGACACCACTGATCTTCTTAACAAACTGAATGCCCTCGGTCCACTACCTGAGGGTACCATTTTGGCCACCTTGGATGTAAAATCCCCATATACCAACATTCCTCACATGGATGGAGTTGCAGCATGTCAGGTGCACCTAGAGAAACCAAACTTCCCAACAAAACCAGTCACACATCTCATACAGTTCATACTTAGCCACACCTATTTTACTTTTGGAGAGGACCTGTACCTACAGAGAATAGGAACTTCAATGGGGTCGAGATGTGCACCTCAGTATGCAAATCTCTTTATGGCGTAACTGGAAGGAGCATATTTATCAACATGCACCACCAAACCCATGATGTACCTCCATTATATCGATGATATACTTGTCAACTGGACTGCGGGCGGGGAGACCCTAATTCAATTCAATGACTTTCCCCCCACCATCTACCTTAAGATAACCTGATCAGAGAGCAAAATCCACTTTCTGGATACCACAATACACATTAAAGACCACCGGCTACACACATCAATATACCACAAACCCAAAGACAGAGAGGCCTACCTCAGAAACGACAGCTTCCACCCCAAGCACACAAAACAATCTATTATTTACAGCCAGGCTATACGATACAATTGTATTTGCTCCGACAAGGCAGACCTGGACAAGCACCTTCTGAACCTGAGGACGAAATTTCTCCAACTTGGATACAAACCAAAATTGACTGACAACCAAATAAAAAAGTGGCAGCCATTGACAGAGACAATCTACTTACATACAACGAGACCCAGAATGAAGACCAAGTGCCCCTAGTTGTCACCTACAACCCACAGCTGGAGATCCTATGAAAGATTGCCAAGGAACTCCAACCTGTGCTACATAGGGACAACAGACTCAAAGAAATATTCCCAGTCCCTCCCCTCCTTTCATTTCAGCAACCACCAAACCTGTGGCATATTATTGTCCGAAGTGCCCTGAAGGCCCCAAATGAAAATGGCTCCTCACCCTGCCTGCAAACCAGGTGCAAGACCAGTAGGCACATCTACAGCACTGACAGTGTACCTGTCCCACAATCCCAACAGGTGCACAAAATTAGGGGGACATTTTCCTGCAGGTCTTCCAATGTGGTGTATCTAGAGATGGGCGAATTTCTCGAAGTTCGGTCCGCTCAGTTCGCCGAATTTCCCGACAAAAAATAACTTCGTTCCGAATTACTTCGGGACGAATCACGTTAAAAAAGCAGCTATTTCCAGGCTGCACAGAGCCTGCAGGGTGCTGTAGAACGTTGTGCCATGCTTAAATATGCAGAGGGAGCTTGGTTTGGTCTTCATACAATGTTGTGTTTTAGTATGACACGCACATGACTGCCGCCACTCTTGGAATCGCTTCACTATAAAATTCCCTGGGCACTTAAGAGGGCAAAACTGACCAAAAAACTGAAGCGGGAATGTTGCCTGAGAAAGTCATGCCAGCGAAAGCTGGAAAAAAACAAGCTGAGAGCTCAGGTGGCAACATTAGTGACAGAGTGTGGAGGTGACGGCGGCAGAAACAGCAGCATGAGGTCAGACAGTGGCACAATGGCATTCTGGAGGTGGCAAAAACAGGAGTAGGCCACAGAGTGGCACAATGACAAAGTATGGAGGTCACGGCTGCAGTAGCATGAGGTCAGAGAGTGGCACAATGACATTCTGGAGGTGGCAAAAACAGGAGTAGCCACAAGTGGCACAATGGGCACATTTGTGGAGGTTACGGTTGCAGCAGCATGAGGTCAGACAGTGGCACAATGACATTCTGGAAGTGGCAAAAACAGGAGTAGGCCACAGAGTGGCACAATGACAGAGAGTGGAGTTGACGGTGACAGCAGCATGAGGTCAGACAGTGGCACAATTACATTCTGGAGGTGGCAAAAACAGGAATGGGCCACAGAGTGGCACAATGACACAGTGTCTAGGTCACGGCAGCAGCCACAGCAGCAGCATGAGGTCAGACAGTGGCACAATGACATTCTTTGAGATGGCAAAAACTGGAGTAGGCCACAGAGTGGCACAATGACAGAGAGTGGAGGTCACGGACGCAGCAGCATGAGGTCAGACAGTGGCACAATGACATTCTGGAGGTGGTAAAAACTGGAGTAGGCCACAGAGTGGCACAATGACAGAGAGTGGAGGTGACGGCGGCAGGAGCAACAGCATGAGGTCAGAGAGTGGCACAATGACAAAGTGTGGAGGTCATGGCAGCAGCCAAAGCAGCAGCATGAGGTCAGACACTGGCACAAGACAGAGTGTGGAGGTGGGTGGAAATTTACCAGTCACTGGTAAAGATGGTTTGGGGGCAGATGGAGAAACTGTCAGCAGATGTGTGGCATCAGGCGGGTGGCGGCAAAACAGAATAGTGGCTGAGGCAGGTAGTTTGAACCAGACTCATTTCTCACATTTGGGTGAGGCGTCATGGCTGATGTAGTCTGACACCTAAGGCATTGGTGTGTGGAAATCCTGGCCGATCCACGCCTGATTCATCTTGACAAAGGTCAGTCGTTCCACATTTCCCGTGGACAAGCGGGTTCTCCGTGGGGTAACGATGGCCCCTGCTGCACTGAACACCCGCTCTGACGCCCCACTACTGGCCGGGGGAGGACAGATTCTCCACTGCAAACTCGCCAGGTTGCGGCCACACATCCAGTTTGGCTGCCCAGTAGTGATGAGCGATTACGTGACTATCCCTCATCGGGTCGATGGTCGATAACGGCAATAACCAATAAGATAAATTTGATGGTCGATGATAGATTATCCCCCTGGGTGACCATTAAGTTCTATGGGAGAGCAAACAAAAACCTTCATTCTTACACCCAAAAAAAGGGCTGGAGAAGCGGAATTAAAAATCCACAACAGTCAAATGGATATGTACTACATCTTAGGCAACACACTTAGGTTATAAAAGCCACAGAAAAAAAGTCACAGACCATTCACTATCCCTGTCTTGCACCACAGCATGACCCTTAAACCTGCATGACCCACAAATTAAAAAGTGCCAGAAGGCAGTATGATTTGAACCATCATTTTACTTGAACTGGACATTGAATATCCCTGTCCTGGAACGCAGCATGAGCCCCAAACCTGCATGACCCCCAGATTTAAAAAGTGCCGGAAAAAGGAGTCTTTCAACCACCATTTTAGTTGAACTGGACATTGACTATAAGTGTCCTGTACCACAGTATGACCATTAAACCTGTCTGACCCACAGATTAAAAAGTGCCGAAAAAGGAGTCTTTCAACCACCATTTTAGTTGAACTGGACATAGACTATCCCTGTCCTGGACCGCAGCATGACCCTTAAATCTACATGACCCACAGATTAAAAAGTTCCGGAAAAAGGAGTCTTTCAACCACCATTTTAGTTTCACTGGACATATACTGTCCCTGTCCTGGGTAGCGCTTGCCCCTCCGTATGAGTGCGGACCAATTGAGCTTCACTTGGAAATACTGGTGGTTAACGCTCCTATTCCACCCAGGTGCCCTTTTTCTTGGCATTCTTTTTCTCATTTTACTCAACGTGCTGGAGGAAATTGTCTCTGTACTTTGTTCTCTGTCCGTGCTCCATACTCCATGTCCTCTGAATAACCTACATCTGGTCAAGTTTTCCTGTACCTCCCTTGTACAATTCAGAGGATTTTTTTTACCAGCTATTTTGTACATGGAAGTTTTTTAGTAGTTTATTTCTAGAAAACACATTTTTAAAATAGGATGGAATCCCACCATGTCTTTGTTTCTCTTTTTTATTGTATTAAATGGGTTGTCTCAATACAGGGATTGATAGCTATGTTAAAGATCTTGCAAAAAAAAGTCATTTTGCAATATGTGTCCATTAACAGTGTCTTACCAATTCCTGTTTTTGACAGCACCATCACCCTTGAGCCACTTTTGACAATTGTGAAGAACAAATGTCTGTTGGAAACCACATTTTTTACAATAGGACCTGTAGTCTAGCTGCATTTCACAGCACAATGCACCCAAAAATTCAAAACATGGCAATTGTGCTGGATGCAGGTTGCATTAACACTGAAGAACAGATTGGCGACGCTGTTCGTTACTGAGATTCACAGGGCCCTGACACAGCGATGACAGGCCTGACGGTCCTGCAACTGACGATCCGCTGGCATGCGTGTTGTCGCCAGCACTGGAAGGAGCACCTTCTCTCGTACCTCTACCTCCATGTCCTACCCCCGTCTTTGCTCGCTTACCACCTGAATTTCGCTCCATGTTCAGAAAGATAAAAATTTGAGAAGGTATGGAAGAGTTTTGGAAAGTCTCTTATTAAAGAAGGCAAATCACAGCTATTCTCAAATCCCTCAAATCAAAACAAAATTGCTGGATTCAAATTTAACCGCACGGTGGCTCTATCAACAAAGCTGGCCTGTGCCAAAGTGAAAAAAACACGTATCTGAAATGTATTCGGATAATAAAGGTATTTTTGGCACCTTTCAATTCACCTGTGGTGACTACAAAATTGCTGTATTCACATTTAGCTGCAAAGTAGCTCTATCAACAAAGCTGTACTGCGCCAAAGTGAAAAAACACGTATCTGAAATGTATTCGGATAATAAAAGGTATTTTTGGCACCTATCAACCTGTGCTGACTACAAAATTGCTGGATTCTAATTTAACTGCAAGGTGGCTATATCAACAAAGCTGGAATAGGCAAAATTGAAAAAGAACACCTATCTGAAATGTATACTGATAATAAAAGTGGACTTTTGCACCTAACAAAGAGACCTGCAGTTACTAGAAAGATGTGTATCCTAATATAAGTTCAGGCTGCCCAATATCCAGGAAATATTTCAATGGAAAACTGTTAATAATAACGCTATTGCAGTGCAATGTCTACACTAAGTCTTGGTGAACTATATCCAGTATTCTTTAAAGAGCGTGTCTGTGTTCGCGGTAGATGCTCCTTTAAAATTCTCTACCTAACCACATAAAATCTTCAAATCTCTGATCTAACTAAGTTGTAAGGATCACAGCTAGCAGTAGAGCTTTCTCTGTGAAGAAATAGAATAATTTCGCTGAGCTGTTTGGACACAGCAGAGCGCACGTCCTACTGCTATGAGACGCTGACAGACACTGATCATGAACAGGAAGGCTGTTCTATGTAAAAAGGTCATGTGATTTTTCCAGCCAATCGCACCCGTACACGTCCCAGTCATGATGTCGCACACACATCTCACCCTGCTCTATTCTGTAAGCTGATTTGCTGGCCGCCAAAATGACAGGAAGCGCCGAAAATGGCGCAATATTAATAGATGATGCACAGATTTTAACCTAAATTATCGCGTGATCTAAAAAATCCGATCAACATAAAAACTGTGCCGATTTCAACTTTGTCGATAAAAATCGCTCAACACTACTGCCCAGTAGTCCAGCGGATCTTCTAACTGAGGTGGCAGAGTGCTGTCCAAGTAGGCCACAACCTGTTGGTTCAGGGACTGCTCCAGGTCCTGCTGCTGCACTAGGAGGGTGAAGGAAGCTGCTCATCAGTGACTCCAGACTTAGGTTGCTGCTGATGGAGCTGGTACTGCTCCGGCCCCCGTAACCTTCCCCCAGCAGCCGCGGCTGTAGTACGTGAGCGCTGAAGAACCCCCCGGTCAGACCTGTCAAAGGAGGGAAGATGCCGCACATAGGCAGCGGCCAACTGACTACGGAGGATTTCCCTATAGTATTTGAGTTTGTCCTCCCTCTCAATAGCTGGGAAAAAGGCTCCCATTTTGGACCGGTAGCGAGGGTCCAATAGGGTGGAGAGCCAGAAGTCATCCCTCTGCCGGATGCTGACTATTCGGCTGTCACTAGCCAGGCACATCAGCATGCTGCGGGCCATCTGCACAAGTGACTCCGAGGGGCTTCCTGCCTCCATCTCCACTGTATACTGCCACGGTGCTTGCGGGTCATCTGCCTCGTCTTCCTCATCTCCATCTACCTCCTCCAGCTGCTCCTGCTCCTCCTCTCTTGTCACCTGGGTAGAAAATCCACTCATTTCACCAGAAAATACATCTGATACAATTACCACCTCCTCCTCCATTACAGTCCCCACCGGACTCATGTCGCCGCGAGATGTAGTCGCCACGTCTCCAGTCCCCTGCCCAGACAGATTTTTCAGCATCTGTTCCAGGACATGAAGCAGTGGAATGACGTTATTCATCCCGTAGTCCTGGCGACTGACAAATAACGTGGCCTCCTTGAATGGCCTCAACAAACGGCAGGTGTCACGCATGAGCTGCCACTGGCTGACATCAAAGTTACACAGGGGAGTACTCCTGTCTGCCTGGATCATCAAAAAATCATTAATGGCCTTTCTCTGTTCATACAGTCGGTCCAACATGTGCAGGCTGGAATTCCAACGGGTGGAAACATCGCATATCAGAGTGTGTTGGGGGAGGCCGTCCTGCCGCTGCAACTCGAGGAGGGTGTTCCTGGCTTTGTAGGAATGGATGAAGTGCATGCACAGTTTCCTGGCCATTTTCAGAATCTTCTGAAGATCGGTGGAAGACTTCAGGAACCTTTTCACAACCAGATTGAACACGTGCGCCATGCAGGGTGCATGGACCATGTACCATGTTCCTCCCATTGTCCATCACCATGGTTCCGATTTGCAGTTGGCGCGGAGAAAGCCACACATCGATTTCTTGCTGCATGACGCGGAGCAGTTCCTCCCCTGTGTGACTTCGTTCGCCGAGGCAAGCCAGGTGTAGAACTGCGTGACACCGCTGTGCCCTACACATGTGGTATGATGGAGCAGTACTTGTGGAGGCTGAGATGGTGGTGGTGGAGGAGGAGGAGGAGGCGGACATTGGCGCAGGAGCCGCAGTTTGACAACGTGGAGGAGAAAGCGGCGTCTCCTGTCCAAGTTGTTGGTGTGCCTGGGCAGGAAGCACATTCACCCAGTGGGCCATAAAGGACATGTACTGGCCCTGACCGTAGTTACAGCTCCAGACGTCCGCGCTGCCGTGCACCTTGGAACAAACCGATAAGCTCAAGGACTGGCCCACCTTCTGTTCTACATATTTATGAAGTGCTGGTACTGCCTTTTTGGAAAAGAAATTACGGCTTGGAACTCTCCATCTCGGCTCGGCACAAGCCATTAGTTCTCTGAATGGTGCAGAGTCCACCATTTGGAAAGGGAGGGACTGCAGTACCAACAACTTGGACAGGAGCACGGTCAACTGCTGCACCTTAGGATGGTTGGACGCATATTGTTGTCTCTTTGCAATCGCCTCGCTGAACGACTGCTGGTGCCATGAGTAGCGAGGAGCAGGAGCATCTGGACCGGGAGATGATGTCAAAGAGAAACAGCTCCCTTCTGCAGAGGTGGTGGAGCCTTGACTGGCTGCAATGGCATGCGTGCCACTGGGCGCTGCTGCTGCTGTTGCTGCGGCGGCAGGATGGACCACCACATCTGAGCCACGTTTCTCCCAGGCCACCGGATGGTGACGCTGCATGTGTTGACGCAGGGCCGTGGTGCCAATGTTAGCTCCCTGGCCACGCTTCACTTTCTGCCCACAGATTCTACATATACCCATATTCGGCTCCTCCAGTGTCTTATCAAAAAACTGCCACACCGCCGAGTAGCTGATTTTACCGCCAACGCTCCGCACTGAGTGACTACTACCGCCGCTGCCTCGCTGAGCCCCTGTGCCGCTACTTTCTTGGACCTGCGAAGCGGGTTTTCTACCCCGTGGCCGCTTGGCTCCCGACCTCACACTGCTGCTACCCTGCTGACTCACGGCCACACAACCCATTTGCTGGCTGCGCCGCTGCCTGACGCGCAAGCTGACGCCCTCTTCTCCTGACGATGATGACGCCCTTGCCTCACCCGGCTCCCAAGTTATGTCGGCTACATCATCATCTATTTTTGTTTCATCGTCACTGCTGTCCTCATCACCGGTCTTGGTATGCCGAGGCTGACCCCTCACAAACATGACCTCCCATGCCACTCTCCACATCTATACTTTGCCGCCTACTGCAAGAAGCAGGGGATATTGGCCCCATTTCTTTGCTGCCAAGTAGCTGCTGACTGCCCTCCTCAAATTGTTCATCCTCGCTATATAGTGGTGCTGAGCCCAGACCACATAGTAGATCTCTGGCTGAGGGAATCGGATGGGACAGAGGCGGGTTCAGGACGGGTGAGGGCCGCTGACCTGCTCCCGGGCCATGCCAACTAAGGGTTGTGTCTGACGTTCCCACCGACTCCTGGCTGGGGTTGTCAGATGTCATCTGGGAAGAAGTGGATGACCTAGTCAACCAATCAAGAACCCTTGGGTTGCTAGTCAGCACACGGCCGCTAGATGACAGCGGCAGTTGTGGCCTCACCGAGTGACCCCTGCTGCGACGTCCCCTTGCTGTGCTGCGACCTGGGCCTGGAATGTTTGTGCCTCTGCCACTCGCAGGTGAAGAGCCTGCCACCTCTCTGTCTGACATACTGTTTGTTCTAAAATGTACAGACACTGTTTGATGAAGATATCTGTATATGATAAATACACACCCTGTATTTGACTCCAAATGAACCCACTAAGAAGCTTGGGTAACCCTTGGATATAAATTGCGCTCCACAAATGGGCAGGAAAAATTGACTTGTATGTGCCGTTTATAAACTCTGTGTATTTTACTGAATATAAAAGCACAAACAGGCTTAATTAACCTTCTGATATGAATTATGCTACAGAATTTCTTCTGTGGCGGTGAAAAACAGTTTCTTTTACTGAGTATAACTGCAGAACAACGCTTAATTAACCCCTGGATGTAAATTTCGCAAAAGAATTGAGCAACCAAAAACTACGAGCTTTGTAGCGTGTTACAATGGCGTGTTTTCTACGCTACACAACAAGAGAAAAAAATTGTAATTAACCTTCGCTTGTGAATTAGGCTACAGGAAAAATTTATTTTTTGGCGGTGAAAGACGGTTTATTTTAGTCACCACAGCAGAAAAACAACGCTTAATTAACCCCTGGATGTAAATTGCGCCAAACAATTGAGCAACCACAAACTACGAGCTTGTAGCGTTTCAATGGCTTTCTTGCTACACAAGAGAAAAAGTGTAATTAACTTGCTTGTGAATTAGCTGCAGGAAAAATTATTTTGGCGGTGAAAGACGGTTTATTTTAGTCACACAGAGAAAACAACGTTAATTAACCCGATTAATTGCGCAAACAATGAGCACCAAAACTACGAGCTTTGTACGTGTTACATGGCGTATTTACGCTACACAACAAGAAAAAATTTTTAATTAACTTCGCTTGTGAATTAGGCTACAGGAAAAATTTATTTTTTGGCGGTGAAAAAGACGGTTTCTTTTAGTCACACAACAGCAGAACAACGCTTAATTAACCCCTGGTTGTAAATTGCGCAAAAGAATTGAGCAGCCAAAAATGAAGTGGTATTTGTATTGTAAAAACGCTGTTTCTTTAAATGAATACAACAGGAACAGGCTTAGATCCCCCTTGGATATTCAATGTGCTGTGAGCAGATAGCATTAAAATGTATATGCAGCTGCATTGGACACACACTGGACTTCAGATCCAATACCCCACAAAATCAGAAATAGAACGTTAAGAGAAGCAGTCTCTGAGACAAGCTGAGACACCCCCCAAAAATCGCTGTATAAAAAATCAGTTCTTCAGTAAGAGCTATTACAAGCAGCCGCGGCAGCACCTTCCCTAATCAGTACAGTGAGAGGAGTGTGAGCTCCCAGCGTCGCGCCCGGACTTATATAGTGCGGTGACGTCACAGAATCCCGCCGGTCTCTGATTGGCTTCATCTCTGCACATGTCATGCAGGCTATGCCCTTCTTTCTCCCAGAGTGCTTTGCCCCATGTAACCCCATGTGCTCGCAGCCATTTTATCAATCAAAAGCACACTTCGTTCACCCGAAGTCCCCCAAACTTCGACATCGTTCAGAACCGAAGTTATCCTGAAATTCTCAACGAATTCCAATTCGTTAGAATTAATTCGCCCATCTCTAGGTGTATCTCATTATGTGTGTGCAATGTCCCACCACAGGCCTTTATGTGGGTTCACACGGATTCACTATTAGCAACAGCAGAACAGATCTCTCAGGGTTGCAAATTTCTACAGAGAAGACCACTCCATGGAAGATTCGCAGGTTGTGGTCTTAATGGGAAATTTTAAAACACAAAGGGAGAGGAAGGAATGGGAATATAAGTTAATGCAAAAATTTAAAAGTCTGCAAAATGGACTTAACATTCATCCTGGCTTCATGTCACACTACATATGAACTGTGAGGGTCACACATCACACCTGATAGCAAATAGATAAGAGCAATTACTGTTCCCTCCTGTCATGCCTCACAAGTTTCCAGACTGTTTATTTCTTGACCTGTTGTAAATAACTGCCCTACTTATTTTTAAAGATTCTAAGTTTCTTTGAAGCTTCATGTTTTTGTGTATAAAAAGTCTGTGAATTTTCAGTTACTTGTAGAACATCATGTCTGATGAAGAGAGCTAGTACTCTCGAAAGCTTACCATCAAATATATTCAGTTAAAAGGTATCGCCTGATTTCTTCACTCTTCTTCTACTTTCTATGGCTAACACAGGACAACATTAGACTACTAGCATTCTATTATCTAGTCATATGGTAGCATTTATTTTCCTACCACGTGTTTCTGATTTTGTATGCTATATTAAAGAATTGGTGATCTTTTTAGCTGAGCAGCCAATTATTTCCTGTACTTCTTGATATGTTTTGCCCTCTCCGATCAACTTCTTCATTAACTCCTTAACGACCACCCACCGTCTTTTGATGGCGGGCATTTCAGGTCTTTCATCTGCAGCGACATCTTTTAGCGTTGCTTAAGACACCGGAGTTTGCGGAGCCCGCCGCTACAGCTGCGCTAGGATCAGGGCTGTACTACACAACCCTGTTCCCAGCGCAGCTCCTGCAAGCATCGGGGAGCGGGGGAAATCAAAGGATTTCCCTGCTCTGTCGGGTGATCGGAACACCCGGTGACCCGACAGAGCCCGAGGAACGGCTACACAGTCAGCCCTGGGACCTAGAGTTGCCCCAGGGCTGTCTGTGTAAGAAGCCAGTGATCAAGGCACACTGTGTGCTGTCCTGATCACTGCCTGTGTCAGACTGACACAGATTGTAATGTATTAGCATATATGAATATGCTAATACATTATTAAGTGGGAAAAAAAAGTAAAACAGTTCTCCCTTCATAGGATTTAAAAAAAAAGTAAAAAACATAAAAAGTGTAAAAAAAATAAATAAATAATAAAATAAAAATAAATATTTAATAAAAAATAATTGTGCATACATTACACACACAAAAAAACCTACACATATTAGGTATCCACACGACTGTAATAAGCTGTATAATTAATCTAACAATTTATTAAGTGTGAAATGTAAAAAAACAAAAAAAAAACATTTTTAAAAATTGAAAACAAATTCTATTCCCCCATAAAGTACAACTTATCTCGAATAAAACAAGGCAAAAACTAAAAAAATGTTCTGGTTAATAACTACTTTTCAGGCGTCCAGCTTAAGGGGTTAAAGTTCTCTCTCCTTTGGTCCAATGTCTGGAGCGACCCATTGTACTTGATGAGAATGGGCTAAAACCAGCAGGTACAACATTGGCTTCCCTTCACTTCACTTATTTCTTCACAGAATAAATGACCTTACTAATTGAAGTCCACACCTATTTATTTGAATACACCACTTTCATTAAATTAGTCAGTTACACCATACTAGCTCCCTGCATATCATGACTGTTGATTCTGTTGGTTTCCCATTACTTGGCCACACCTACTCCTGAATTTTTGACAATATTGTATTAGGTTTCAGACAAAAACAGGAATTAAATACATTACTGATGTTAGACTGCTATTATTTTGCACATAATGGTATATGCTACATATTCACTGCCACATCAACAGCCACCATTTATTACTGAAAATGTTTGCAGATCTCCCTTGCAAGAAGGATTGGACTAGCCCACAGGGAAACAGGGTAAACCCTCAGTGGGCCCTGGAGCATGGCAAACCTGGAGTTGCTTTTCAACTACATATCCATCCTTGGGAGAGGCACAAAGGCAGAGAAAAAGGAAGAGGCAGAGTACAAGAGGCATGTTAAGTAGTAATTTACAGTAGCAGTAAGGTGGGCCCCCAGAATTAACTCCACTGGTGCGCCCCAAGAATGAACTTCACCAGTGGGCCCTATACACCCAAAGTTCAATACTGCTTGTAAGATATTGCTACTCATTGGTAAAGGATTATCATCAGTGTACAAAACGGAGCAATTTTGGCACATTTATGTGAATCCTGCACATTATATTATGAAGTTGGTGCAACTTGCTAGGCCTGCTAAACATGTTTATTCTTTATGCCACTTCATACCTGTCATACACGTATACATTTAATCTTCAGTAATTATGTACATATTTAGTGCATAAAAAGACTCTTCTTGACATAGTATTACTCTTTGACACTTTGTATGATTGTCAAGATAGGAAAAGCTACTTTTGTACATACCATGTATTTAATTTTTGGGGGGTTAAGTTTGTGTTATAATTCTGGAAATGCTCAGTAAATCTCTGACATGTGAAAGCACAATAATTTTACTGCTTGTGAGACTCTCGAGCCTTGTGTCTCAGCTAAGGGCCACATGTATGAACCTGTTTAGGTCTAAAACTCACTTTTTTGTCCATGACTATGGGCAAAAGAGTGAGTTTTAGAACTACATAGTTTCATACATGTGGCCCTAAGTTCTCTTGCATTGTGAAACAGAAAATTACGGATATTTGATGCAGTGACTGAAATGAAATCAGCCGGGATATAAGAACGTCAGAACCATTTAATAATGAGTTTCAGATCTGATGCAGATAGAACTTATGGTGGATCTGTATATACAAAACCACTCTGGAACTTTGACATTTTCCCTCTTACTGGTTTGTCAGCTGAGTTGCTGGATTTACCCTTAAGGGCTAATAAGTAAAAACGTTTCTTCTATTACCTGAGAGAACTGACTAGTTAGAACCACGTATTTGTAAAGTATTCTGTAGGTTATATATTAATAAGGAAAATTAGGAAGCATTCAATTAATTGGTTGTAGAGATGTACACAACTCAGCTCAAATAAGCTTCTGAGATATTTTGTATTGTGGACCTATAGTGGCGGATAGGCCTTGCCTTATATAAAAGCACCTTTCATGCTCAAAGGAATTCAGCCCATAAACCTTCAGATCATCTGGCTTTCCCATGTAAAGAGTCTGTGTCACCAACTGCAGTCACATATTATCAGATGAGCAGGGTCTTTCTTACCAGTTACAGTCACATATTATCAGAGGTGCAAGGTTTGTCTTGCTAGCTGTAGTCATATTATCAAAAGTGCAATGTTTGCCTCAGTAGCTGTGGACTAATTGTCATTAGCATGATCTGTCTTTCTAGCTGCAGTTCTATATTGTCAAAGGTGGAGGATCTGTCTCACTTACTGCAGTCAGTGTCGGACTAGCCCATTGGAGAAACAGAGGATTCTCTGGAGGCACCCAAACTCAAGTGCATATTTTCAACTGTATGCACATCCTCAGGATAGTCATCAGCTCCCTGCCCCTCCGATATGCAAGTTAGCCACACAGAAAGCACGATGTAGGGATGTCATCATAGCAAACACACTGCTTCCTCTTCTAGACTGCAAGTCTAAAGCAGCCTGCTCGCAATATGCTTGCCAAGGGAATGGGGAATGGTGAGAGTCTATATACCTATTTTACTACCTAATTGGGGCCTATATCTCCCTACCTACTTAATAGGGGCCTATATGCCTAGCTAAAGGAGGATGTGTATGTCTACAGTATGTCTACCTAACTCCTTAATGGGGGCCCTAGATACCTACCTATCTAATGGATGACCTAGCTAGCTACAGTTGAACCCAGAAGTTTACATACACTAAATAAAAAGACATATATGCATGAAATCAGAAAAAACCTTACCCGTTTTAGGTCAATTAGAATTACCAAAATTAGTTATATTTGCCAAATGCCAGAATAATGAGAGAGAGACTTTTATTACTTTGTGCAAAGTCAAAAGTTTACATACATTTCATTAGTATTTGGTAGCATTGCCCTTAAAGTTTATGACTTGGGTCAAACATTTTGGATATCCTTCTACAAGCTTCTCACAATATTTGGTAGGGATTTTCACCCATTTGTCCCGACAGAACTGGTGTAACTGAGCCATGGTTGTAGGTCGCCTTGCTCGCACTTGCCTTTTCGGCTTTGCCCATAAATTTCCAAATGGGTTGAGATCAAGGCTTTGTAATGGCCACTCCAAAACATTGACTTGGTTATCCTTAAGCCACTATTTTGAGTGGTGTAACTATCTATCTTATATGCAGAAAATGGCAAAAATTTATTACTAACTTAAAGAACAATGGGTCACAAGAAAACAGTCTCTGAATCACATGGATAAGTAAAAGCATCAAATAGTTATTCCCTTATAAAGTGAAACGTGAGATTTTAAAAATGGAGCTCTGTCATATAGTCTTGGATATTTAAACAAAAAGGGCCTCATGTATGAAAGCTGTCTATGTCTAAGACTTTATTTGTTTCCCGTAGCAACCCCTTTCATTTTATGTAGTGCTCTAAAAAAATGAATGGGGAACTCTGATGGTTGCTGTGGGCAGCAAAGAAAGTCTTAGACCAAGACAGTTTTCATACATGTCCCCCAAAGTTTTTGTCCTTCTTCACGAAAGAAAAAAAGGGGTTAACACATATCCTAATTTAAAAAATATTAAAATTCCATGGCTCCGAAATCTCTGACGCGTTTTGTGCAAGAAGGCGCTTTTACTCATAGTCTGCCACCTGATGTCTGACAAGGTTTCCTCCACTGCATCAACAAACCTTAGAAGGAACTCCAAGAGTTATGTGTGAGCAATAATCATTAATTTTTTTCTTCTATTTTTCAGCTCTTATATATAGGTCAAAACTGGTGCGGTTGTAAAGGATTAATTACAATAGGAGCAGTGTAATGTTCAGTTTTCTTTTAAATTTTAGAATTTTATATTCTATATAGAGGAAAACATATAACAGAGGGGGCACATAATAAGAAAATGGGCTCCCTATTAGGCTGTGTCTACACGGCAGACTGTAAAACACTGACCAGTATTTTACAGTCAGTTTTAATTTTTTGTCCCAGCTTTTTGGATTTTGGGCGTCCCATTCAATAGACCATAATTTTAATCGGCCTTTTTTCTTTTTTTTTCAGTTTTTTTTTTCAAAACCAAATCACAGCAATAAGTTGAAATCATTAGACTTGGTCATTTGTTTCTTGCAGTAAATGATCCAAAATCACATATTTGTGAATGGAAAATGGACAGTATGTGAACTTTTGCTTTCAGTATACAGTATTGTTGCCTTTAATTTTAGTTATGTTAGTACAAAATGTTGAACTAAATGGTTATGAAATGGTTTTTTTATGGAAACTCTATAAATAGACATATATGTCTGATCAATAAATAAACAATTAAAAGAAAATCATTACCCCTTTTTTCATAACCAACCAAGCTACAATCAGCAGCTGTGTTACGAGCGGCACTGCAACCCGCAATCTCTTCCTGTCGACACACATGTCCCCGCTCACTAGGGCATACCAGGCAGCTATGTGAAATTTTCTCCCTGCTGGATCTACAGTGCCTTGAGCCTTAGAGAAAGTGATAGTTTACTGTTCTTGTCTTACCATGTACCTTGACCTCTGCCTATACCCTCTGACCACCTTCTGTCTGCTGCCAGCCCTGACCTTCCTGCTTGTCCCTATCCACGAGCCTGCATTACGATTTTGTACCATGCCACACCTCGGCCACCACTGCATGCAAGTCATGTCAGGGGTAGCAAACTGGGTATCTCTTGCTGCAGCAAGCCCAACCCGCCTTATGGCGGGCTCTGGTGAAAACCAGGGGACCCTTAGACTCTACTATCTGTCATGGCTTACACCACTGCTTGCAGTGGTCCAGTGAATCCACACACCAGCGGTCATTACCATCTTCACCATCATTACAAGCTGCAGGCTAATACTATCAGGATGGGAAGATCCATAAATATAGGGCCCTTCCCATCCTAAAAATACCCAATGAAGCAGAACATCACATTAAATCATCTGCTTCTAATGGTTACCTGGTTCCTCCTAGTACCCATGGTGCATTGGGTACTGGATTAACAGTGAGAGGGCATTAGTGTCAGCCTTGGTGGTGACAAAAAACACCTCTAGCTGACACTAATGCCCAAGTCCTAGCACTAGTAATACAAAGACGTCTGTCAGACACCTCTATTACTAACAGTAGAATAAAATGGTGAAATAAAGACACTGATACAGCACAAAAACACATAATTTAAATAAATATTCTCTGACAACATCCCTCAATGACCATTTTATTAAAGAAATGGATTCAACGTTAGTCCATCATAGTCCAATGAAGAAAGCTGCATCCCTACCATTGTGTTATGCAGCCTACTGCCAACACAAAATACAACTGCAACCTATTAGAGATGTTACCTGATATGTCCCTAATGAAATGTTGAATTATTTTAATTCGCTAAATGTTGGAAGATAGACATATCAGGCCTTTTAAGAGACAGGGTCTAATAGGCCAGCTATAACAGGCATAATACACAATAATACAGAAATATATTGCTATGTATTTTAAAAGTGATAAAGTGACTGCATGGTGTGGTTATAGTACATAAAAAATTAAAAAGGTACACATAATAGGTTTTGCCGTGTCCATATTGATCCACTCTATATAATAATTATTTAATCCATACTTGCAAACTCTCCTAGAACTTCCAGAAAAATCTCCTGGATTTATAGGAGAGCTGGCAAGTCTCCTACAGTCGGTAGCTAAATGTCTGCTGGTTTCTCTTTGAATGGTAGGGCACCAGGATAAGGCGCTGTTGGATTTCTCCACTTGACAAATTTAAAGTAGAATTTGCACGCAGTTTATGTCTAAAGTCGACACCTTTCTGCATGGGTTTGGGATTCAACTTTACACTGCGGACAAGGATTTTGATGCATTTTTCCCTTGTATTAGACCCATTTCAATGATTTGACTGAAACCTTGTAAACAACATAAATAATTAGATATACAGTAACTTGTTTATCAATAACTGCAAAGAAGTAACAGAGTTCTTATCGGGGAGGTTCAGTTATCTTTGGCAACAAATGGGTGGTCTTGGAGTCTCCCTCTTCGACCCTGTGTAGTCTCTAACTGCTCCCTTTCAGTTGCTTGCACTCCTGGAGATACCGCTCCCTTGAGCTATTGGAAATACTTGAAGGGCTGGAAACCAGAGTGGCTTGTTAATTTTAGAAGAGGGATGAGCTGAATTCCTGAAAAGTGTGATTGATAGTCTTTAAAGACACTGCATGGTGGGTCACTTAATGCTTATGAAGGATCCATAAGCAGGAGATACCATTGTAACATTGACTACCTGGACCTGGAGATGCTGTTGAAGTAGTATGAGCTAAGAGTCAGTTTGGTAAAGTCTGCTGGGGACTGAGAGATGCAGGTTATGGCAAAGCCAAGGAAGATTGTATTTGGGAAGGTCTCAACCCTTGAGCTGAGATTCGGAGGGGTCGTATTAGACTCCAGCCTGATGAGGAATTTGGGTAAAGCATGTAGGGGGAGGTTGGCTTCTCTAATGCCTGAAATGTGGCTTGGACTGTCCATTCCTGTGGCATGTTGTCTGGGAAGGGAGTTGTTGAAGAGATTGGTTAAGCAAGTCCTTAACTTTCAAAGAGTCATTCAACAGGATAACATTCTAAATGGGTGGTGGGATAGCAACACTAACATAATTGGGTCTAAAGTGATCAATCAATGATTTTTATGAAACTTTGGAATGTATAGTCATTAAAAATGATGTGCGACATAGCCAACGTAGCCCTGTCCGACAGATGTATAAATAGCCGTATGTCAAAATGTGGCACAGTCTGCAATTTATACCATGGAAAATTTTATAATGCACAAAATAAACCAAGGATTGTAACAACCGCCATACAAATCATACCATGTCTGAGGCAAAGTTTGCCGCATAACACTCTTTCGTAAATACTGTCATATTCTACACTCCTCTTTATCAATTTAGAACTAGTGTGTCGGCGCCAAGTTTCATACATGTCACTCCATTTACCTTATCCCCACATCTCTCCTTTCTCTTCCAAGATTGTTTCTATGTCACAATAACTCCCAGCCATGGGCCTGTATTGTGATTGTGGCCGGAATTATTTTGTCATAGTCACATAACCGGTGGTCGGGAATAGTGTTGAGCGATTATTATCGACAAAGTTGAAATCGGCACAGTTTTTATGGTGATCGGATTTTTTAGATCATCGATATTTTGGGTTAAAAATCTAGTGCATCATCTATTAAGATCGCGCCTTTTTCGGCGCTTCCTGTAATTTTGGCGGGCCAGGCAAATAAGATTACAGAATTAGAGGCAGGGTGAGATGTGTGTGCGACGTCATGAATGGGATGTGTATGTGCGATTGGCTGGAAAAATCTCATGACTTCGTTTTACATAGGGACAGCGGTTTCCCTGTTCAGCCTCAGTGTCTATCAGTCGTGTAGAGATGAATGGCGTTGCGCTCTGCTTGATGTCCAAAAACAGCTCAGCCAATTTTCTATATTTCTTCAACAGAGAAACCTTATCTATTGGCTTGTGATTCCTTACAATTTAGTTAGATTACGAGATTGGAAGATTTTATATAGTTAGGTAGAGAATTTTAAAGGAGCTTTCAACCGCTATAAAGTTCACGTGGCCGGCGTTGAGATGAGGGAAGGGAGCGGGAGGGGGGGGGGAGCGGAGGGGGGGGGCGGGCCCACGCAGGCGAACACAGACAAAGCTCTATAAAGAATACTGTATAAAGATCACCAAGACTTAGTGTAGACTTGCAATAGATTATTATTAACAGTTTCTATTGAAATATTTTTCCTGGATATTGGGCAGCCCTGAACTTATAGGATACACATCTTTTCTAGTAACTGCAGGTCTCTTTGTTAGGTGCAAAACTCCACTTTTATTATCAGTATACATTTCAAGATCAGGTGTTCTTTTTCAATCTTGCCCATTTCAAACTTTGTTGTATATCACCTTGCACTTAAAGGATTTGAATCCAGCAATTTTATAGTCAACACAGGTGAATTGAACAGGTGCAAAAATATTTAGGTATTATTCGAATAGGACAAGCTTTACAAAGAATATGGATAAAGTTCACCAAGGGAATTAGTGTAGACATTGCAATAGCTTTATTATTAAACAGTTTTCTATGAAATATTTCATGGATATTGGGCAGCCTGAACTTATAGGATACCACATTCTATTCTAGTAACTGCAGGGCTCTTGTTAGGTGCAAACTCCACTTTTATTATAAGTATACATTCAGATTGCAGTAGTGTTCATTTAAATTTGCACATTCCACCTTTGTTTGATTTATCCACCTTGTACTTAAACAATTAGATCAGCAAGTCAGCACAGGTTGATAGTGCCAAAAATACATTGTTATATACGAATAAATTTCCAGATACGTGTTTTTTGTCTTTGGCGCACTACAGCATTTGTTCATTGAGGCCACCTTGCACTTAAATGTGAATACTGCAATTTTTTAGTCACACAGGTGAATTGATAGGGTGCAAAAAAAAATACCTCTTATATTATCCGAATACATTACAGATACGTGTTTTTAGCACATTTTGCCGTCCAGATTTGTGATAGAGCCACCTTTGCAGTTAATCTTGATATCCAGAAATTGTGTAGTGTACCACCAGGTGAATGATAGGTGCCCAAAAAAAATACATTTTATTTTCCGAATACATTACAGATACATGTTTTTTGACTTTGGTGCACTAAAGCTTTGTTCAATGAGGCATACCCTTGCATTAAATGTGAATTACTGCAATTTTTTAGCACACAGGTGAATTGATAGGTGCAAAAAAATACCTTTTTATTTCGCGAATACATTCGACACGTGTTTTTTTTACGAATAGAACAAGCTCTATAAAGAATACTGGATGAAAGTTTCACACAAAAAACTTAGTGTAGATATTGCAATAGCTTTTATTATTATCAGTTTTCTATTGGAAATTTTTTCCTGGATATTGGCGTCAGCCTGAACTGTCTAGGATAAACATCTTTTCTAGTAAATGCAGGTCTCTTTGTTATGTGGCACAACTCCAATTTTACTATTCTGTATACATTTCAGATAGGTGTTTCATTTTCAATTTTGCCCATTTCCACCTTTGTTGATTATATCCACCTCGTACTTAAATTAGAATCCAGCAAGGCAGCACAGGTGATAGGTGCAAAAAAACCTTGTTAATACCGAAATAATTTTCTGAACGTGGTTTTTTGACCTTGGCGCCATACAGCTTTGTTCATTGAGGCAACATCGCACTTAAATGTGGTATATAAGCAATTTTGTAGTCACCACAGGTGAAATTGATAGGTGCCAAAAAAATCCTTTTATTATTCCGAATTCATTACAGATACGTTGTTTTTTTGCACTTTTGCCCTGGTCAAGATTTGTTGGATGAGCAACTTGCAGTTAAATTTGAATCCAGCAATTGTGTAGTTACCACAGGTGAGTTGATAGGTGCCAAAAAATACCTTTTTCTATCCGAATACATTACAGATACGTGTGTTGGACTTTGGCAGCGTTCTTGTGCACTACAGCTTTGTTATTGAGGCACCTTGGCACTTAATGTGGAATACTGCAATTTTTTAGTCACCATGTGTTGAATTGTTAGGTTGGCCAAAAAATACCTTTTATTATCCGAATACATAAAGATCCGTGTTTTTTGCACTTTTTGCCCAGTCCAGATTTGTTGATAGGCCACCTGCAGTTAAATTTGATATCCAGCAAATTGTGTAGTTACCACAGGGGTGAATTGATAGGTGCCAAAAAATACCTTTTATTATCCGAACTGACATTACAGAATGTGTGTGTTTTGCATTTTGCCCAGTTCAGATTTGTTGATAGGAGCCACCTTGCAGTTAAATTTGAATCCATCTATTGTTGTAGTTACCACAGGTGAATGATAGGTGCAAAAAAATTACCTTTTTTATCCGAATTTCATTACAGATTGTGTTTTATTGCACTTTTGCCCAGTGCCAGATTTGTGATAGTGCTCCACCTTGCAGTTAAATTGAATCTCCTGCACTGTTTGTAGTTACCACTGTGTGAATGATAGGTTGCCAAAAAAAATACCTATTATTATCGAATACATTACAGATAGTGTTTTTTGCACCTTTGCCAGTCCAGATATGTTGATTTAGAGCAGCTTGAAGTTAAATTTGAATCAGCAATTGTTGTAGTACACAGGTGAATTGATAAGTGCAAAAAATATCTTGTATTATACGAATATACAAGCTCTATAAAGAATATGGATATAGTTCACCAAGACTTAGAGTAGAAATTGCAGTAGCTTTAATTATTGAACGTTTTCTATTGAAATATTCTCCTGGATATTGGGCAGCCTGAAACTTATAGGATAACATTTTTCTCGTAACTGGAGGTCTCTTGGTTAGGTGCAAAACTCCAATTTTATTATAAGTATACATTTCAGATAGGTATCTATTTTCAATTTTGCCCATTACTCCTTTGTTGATATATCCACCTTGGACTTAAATTAGAATCAGCAAGTAGCACAGGTGATAGGTGCCAAAAAAAAAACCTTGTAATATCCGAATAAATTTCAGATACGTGTTTTTGGAACTTTTGGCGCACTACTGCTTTGTTCATTGAGGCAACTTGCACTTAAATGTGAATACAGCAATTTGTAGTCACATAGGGAATTGATAGGTGCCAAAAAAATACCTTTTATTTTACGAATACATTACAGGATACGTGTTTTTGCAACTTTTGCCAGTCCAGATTTGTGATCAGAGCCACCTTTGCAGTTAAATTTGAATCCAGCAATTGCGTATTTACCACAGACGGTGAATTGATAGGTGCCAAAAAATAACCTTTTATTATACCGTATACATTACAGATACGTGTTTTTTGACTTTGGTGCACGTTACAGCTTTGTTCATTGAGGCATCCTTGCACTTAAATGTGAATACTGCCAATTTTTTTCGAGTCACCCACAGGTGATTGATAGGTGCCCAAAAATACCTTTTATTATCCGAATACATTACGAGATACGTTGTTTTTTGCACTTACCATTGCCCTGTCAGATTTGTTTACTAGAGCACTTGACTGTTTAAATTGAACACAAGCAATTGTGTAGTTACCACAGGTGAATTGTTAGGTGCCAAAAAAATACCTCTTATTATCCGAATACATTAAAAGATACGTGTTTTTTGCACTTTTGCTCAGTCCAGATTTGTATTTGAGCCACCTTGCAGTTAAATTTGATATCCAGCAATTGTGTTGTTACCATAGGTGAATTGATAGGTGCCAAAAAAAATACCTTTTTATTATCCGAATACATTTACAGATATGTGTTTTTTTGCACTTTTGCCAGTCAGATTGTTGATGAGCTCACCTTGCAGTTTAAATTTGAATCCAGCAATTGTGTAGTTACCACTGTGAATTGATAGGTGCCAAAAAATACCTTTTATTATCCGAATACATTACAGATATGTGTTTTTTGCATCTTTTGCCCAGTCCAGATTTGTTGATGAGCCACCTTGCAGTTAAATTTGATCCAGCAAAACTGTGTAGTTACCACAGGTGAATAGATAGGTGCAAAAAATACATTTTATTATAAGAATAAATTAAAGATACGTGTTTTTTGCACATTGCCGTCCAGATTTGTTTGATAGAGCCACCTTGCAGTTTAAATTTGTAATCCAGCAATTGTGTAGTATGTAGTTAACACAGGTGGAATTGATAGGTGCCAAAAAATATCTGATTATACGAATAAGGACAAAGCTCTATAAAGAATACTGGATAAAGTTCACAAGACTTAGTGTCAGATATTGCAAAGCTTTATTATTAACAGTTTTCTTATTGAAAAAATAATTTCCCTGGATATTGCGGCAGCTGACTTATAGGCATACCAAATATATTTAATTAGTTACTGCAGGTCTCCTTTTTTAGGTCTATACTCCACTCCTGTATTAGACTGTTTACTTTTTTAGATAGGTGTTCTTTTTCATTTTTGCCCATTTCACAACTTTGTTGTTGATATTTCCAACTCTGTACTGAATTTAGAAGTACAGCAAGTAGCTGCTCCAGTCTAAAAGGGTGTGTAGGGTTGACTTCTTTATATATCAGGTCGTCGTTTTTGCCCCCCCCGAAATTAATTTCAGTACGTGTTTTTTGACCTTTGGCGCACTTACAGCTTTGTTTCATTGAGGCAACTTGCACTTAAATGTGAATTTTGTAGTCACCACAGCGTGAATTGATAGTTGCCAAAAACATACCATTTTACTTCACCCCTCCCCCCCCCCCCCCCCCCATACTCTGTTTTCAGAAAACAATAAAGATACGTGTTTTTTGCACTTTTGCCCAGTCCAGATTGTCTTGTAGAGCCACTTGCAAGTTAAATTTTGAATCAGCCATTGTGTAGGTTACACAGGTGAATTGATTAGGTGCCAAAGAATACTTTTTATTATCCGAATACATTTACAGATAAGTGTTTTTTGACTTTGTGCACTACAGTTTGTTCTGAGGCACCTTGCACTTAAATGTTGATACTGCAATTTTTTCGTCACCACAGGTCTCGTGCAATTGATACGGTGCCAGAAAAACCTTTCTATATCCGTATACATTACTGATACGTGTTTTTGCACTTTTGCCCAGTCCTCAGATTTGTTGATAGAGCACTTGCAGTTAATTTAAACCAGCATTTGTGTAGTTACCACAGGTATAGTGAATTGATTAGGCCAAAAAATACCTTTTAGTATCCGAAATAATACAGATATGAGTTTTTTGCCTTTTGCCCCAGTACTGATTTGTGTAGAGCCCACCTTGCAGTTAAATTGAATTCAGCAACTGTGTAGTCACAGAGTGAATAGATAGGTGCCAAAAAAATACCTTTTTATTATCAGGAATTACATTACAGATACGTGTTTTTTGCACATTTGCCCAGTCCAGATTTGTTGATAGGCCACTTGCAGTTAAATTTGAATCCAGCAATGTGGTAGTTACACAGGTGAATGATAGGTGCCAAACCATTATCTTGTTATTATACGAATAGACAAGCTTGATAAGAATTACTGGATAAAGTTCACCAAGACTTAGTGTAGATACTTTGCAATAGCTTTATATTAAACAGTTTTTTCTATTGAAATATTCCTGAGATATTGGCAGCCTGAACTTATAGGAATTACACATCTTTTTAGTAACTGCAGGTCTCTTTTTAGGTGCAAAACTCCACTTTTTATTATAAGTATACATTTTAGTAGGTGTTCATTTCAAATTTTGCCCATTCCACCTTTGTTGATATATCCACTTGTACTTAAATTAGAATTCCAGCAAAGTCAGCACAGGTTGATAGGTGCCAAAAAAACCTAGTTATATCCGAAGTATAATTTAAGATACGTAGTTTTTGACTTTTGGAGCACTACAAGCTTTGTTCATTGAGGCAACTTGAACTTATATGTGAATTTTTGTAGTCCACCACAGGTATGAACTTGATAGGTGCCAAAAAAATTACCTTTTATTATCTTTAAGGTGGGGGGGGGGGGGAATACATTAAAGATACGTGTTTTTGCACTTTTGCCCAGTCCAGATTTGTTGAATAGAGCCACCTTGCAGTTTTAAATTTGATCCAGCCATTGTGTAGTTACCACAGGTGAATTGATGGTGCCAAAGAATACCTTTTATTATCCGAATACATTACAGATAAAGTGTTTTTTGACTTTGGTGATACAGCTTTGTTCATTGACGGGCACCTTGCACTTTTAATGTGAATATCTGCAATTTTTTGTCACCACAGGTGAATTGATAGGTGCAAAAATACCTTTTTATTATACCGAATACATTACAGGATACGTGTTTTTTGCACTTATGCCAGTCCAGATTTGTTGATAGGACACCTTGCAGTATAATTTGAATCTTCCAGCAATGGTAGATACCACGTGAATTGATAGGTGCCAAAAAATACCTTTTATTATCCGAATAATTACAGATATGTGTTTTTTGCACTTTTGCCCAGTTCTGATTTGTTGATAGAGCCACACTTGCAGTTAAATTTGAATCCAGCATTGTGTAGTTACCAAGGTGAATTGATGGTGCAAAAATACCTTTTACTTTTCCCGAATACATTACAGATATGTGTTTTTGTACTTTTGCCCACTCCAGATTTGTTGATAGAGCCCCTTGCAGTGAAATTTGAATCCAGCAACGGTGTAGTTACCACAGGTGAATTGATAGGTGCCAAAAAAAATACCTTTTATTAATACGAATACATTACTGATACGTGTTTTTTTGCACTTTTGCCAGTCCAGATTTGTTGATAGAGCCATTGCAGTTTAAATTTGATCCAGCAATTGTGTGTTTACAAGCGTGAATTGATAGGTGCAAAAAATATCTTGTATTATATGAATAGACGCAAGCTCTATAAAGAATAAATGTATAAAGTTCACCAAGGACTTAGTGTAGATATTTGCAATAGCTTAATTATTAACAGTTTTCTATTGAAAATATTTCCTGGATATGGGCAGCCTGACTTATAGGATACACATCTTTTCATATGTAACTGCAGGTCTCTTGTTAGTTGCAAAACTCCAATTTTATATAAGTATAATTTCAGATAGGTTCATTTTCAATTTGCCCATTCCACTTTGTTGATATATCCACCTAGTACTTAAATTAGAATCCAGCAAAGTCAGCACAGGTTGATAGGCTGCCAAAAAAACCTTGTAATAGCCGAATAAATTTCAGATAGTGTTTTTTGATTTGGCGCACTAACAGCTTTGTTTCATTGAGGCACCTTGCACTTAAATGATGAATACTGCAATTTTTTAGTCACCACAGGTGAATTGTAGGTGCCAAAAAATACCTTTTTATTATCGAATACATTACTGCTAACGTGTTTTTTTGACTTTGGTGTCACTACAGCTTTGTTCATTGAGGCACTTGCACTAAATGTTGAATACTTGCAAATTTTTTAGTCACCACAGGTGAATGATAGGTGCCAAAAAATACCTTTTTATGTGTTGGCTGTGGATTCCCCTCAGAATACCTTTCCAGCATACGTGAGAGAGAGAGTTTGTCTTGGAGACGCCAGGGCCTAGACTTTGTGGTGAGATTTTTGCGGTTTTTGGGGAGATTAGCCCTCTCCTACATCATGCGTTATATTTGAATCAGCAATATGTGCGAGGATAGCGAGAGATGGATGTGCGAGTGTGATATGTCTGACCCCACGCTCCTGCTATATGCGATCAGAGAGAGAGAGAGAGAGATAGATATGGAGATTTTTGTCTCAAATTTGTATATTTGAACATGGAGCGAAATTCAGGTGGTAGCGAGCAAAGAGGGGGGTAGGACATGGAGGTAAAGGTGGAAGGTACGAGAGAAGGTGACTCCTTCAGTGCTGGCGACAACACGCATTGCCCAAGGGATCATCGTTGCAGGACCGTTCAGGTCCTGTCATCGCTGGGTCAGGGCCCTGTGAATCTCAGTAACGAACAGCGTCGCAATCTGTCCTTCAGTGGTTAATGCAACCTGCATCCAGCAGTCTTACGTCCTCGGTCTCCCAGTCACGGCCACAAATGTCGTCTTCCAGCATCACCAGCATCCGTCAAACATGAAGCACCAAGAAATGTCAACTCGTGATTCTGTACCCAACCACTGTGGATAATCCATTTTTGAAGACTCTTTGATGACAAAATGCGGTTGGGGTCAGAGTGCATTTTAAAAGATCAAGAGCCAAAGAGGATGATTTTCTATGCTCTGACGCCAAGTTATGATGCCAATCAGCGGAGGAGAGGAAGCCAGTCAATCGGCAAAAACTCATGGGCGGTCGGCCAACGCCTTGCAGTCCCTCTTGCTTGTAGCCCGCAGCTCCTGGATGCAGAATGTTCAGGTCGACATGTCACCTGTGTTGATGATGATGATCACGAGCACTTGCCGGGTTCCAACGTAGGTACTTTTCAGCAGAATTTAGTATTTGCTTGCGACGGAGGCGCTTCATCACTGGATGAGGAGGAAGACGATGGATGTGGTTGTGTCAGTACGGTTCCAGCCTCAAAAAGGGAGAGGGCGGTCGCAGAAGTGCTGATATGATTCCGCAAAGCCACGGTCAGCGCAAAACCCCACTCCTCACTTATCGCAGTCAAAAAGTCCAGGACCTCTCAGCCTGGGCCTTCTTTGACCAAGCAATCTGATTCCACCCAGCGATGTCATATGCGCCTTTGCAGTATCGCATATGTAGAGGCAAAAGAACCTTTAGGTGTTAACCACACCAACATGTCTAGTCACATGCAGCGAATGCATGAGTTGGAATGAGGCAACACTTGGACAAAAAAAGGCCAGACCGTCGCCGGGCTCCAAACACTGTCCACACCCTCTGTCTGCGCCTCCTCCGCCACCACCAAGCGTCTCCTCAGATGCCCATGTCTCTCAGAGTCATGATCAGGGATCAGCCTCACTTCAGCCTCCACCGTCGACCCAGAGTGCCACCAGCACCAACCAGGACCCATCCTACCCCTTACTCCTTCCACCAGTTTGACAAACCTGCATGCCGGTACAGCGGCCAGTCTAGCAGCCAGCTTCTGTCTTCCAGGTTTGGGAGCAGAAGAAACACTTAAACCCAACCATCCCAAAGCCAAAAGCCTGAATGTCGGCATGCCAGGCTTTTGGACTTGGAAATGTTGCCTTTCCGTTCTGGCCCCCCGGTGGACACAGATGGGTTCCGCCAACGTCCTGGCCCTTGTCTGCTCCCAATACCAGATGCCGAAGAGGCATTTCTTTGCCGGGAAAAGCCGTCCCTGCCCGGCCAGCCCGGGGCATCAAAATTTTTTCAAGCGCTTTGGTCTGATCTTTTGGCCCAAAAGGAAAAGTCCTTTTCGGGACCACCGACACTGGAGTATAAGCACGGCCCAAAAGGCCGCTATATCTCTTTTACAGCTCACTGGGGGCGGGGTTTGGATGCCCCGGGGGTGACGGGGGGCTCTCAGGCTGGGCGCATGCTCTTCAAAACCGCAGGGATGGTGCGGGGTTTTTTCCCCCCAAAAAGGCCCTCGGGGTGGCACCCACGTGCCCGTAAACAACCGTGTTAAAATTTAAAATTTTGTTTTGGAGACCTTTCCCCCAAAAAAGGTTTCAGGAGCTGTGGACGGCTCCCCTGAAAACGAGACCGAGGGGGCTGGCTGGGTGACAATAACCTTGTCCGGGGCAAGGGGGTTTTGGGGCAAAGGGGGGAAAAACTGCTGGCCCCCCCTTAAAAAGGGGGCAGGCTGGAGACACACTTTGCTTGGCAAAATGTCTTTGAACCTTGTCATCCAAAAATTTTTTAAAGAAACAACCCGGGGTTTCCTGGACGCCTGCTGAGGAAGGCTCGAAGTCAAGTTCGCACTTCTGCGTTCCCCCCAACCCGTTTTGGGTCCCCCCTTGGCGGGCTTTTGCAGCGTCAGCTGGGCCCCCCCCCGACAACCGTCAAATTTTGTTGACGTGGCAACACGCGGGAAATTTTCCCCCCTCCACATGCTCCAGCGATTGTGGCAGCAGCGCAATGCCATTACGAAAGTACAAGTGAACTTTCCCCGACAAGCCCGCGGGGGCGGACCTCGGGTTCTGAGCCACGGGGAATGGGGGGGTGAAAGAGCTCCTTTCACCATCCTTGCCAGTTTAAAGAAGCCACCAAAATGGTCAGTGCGGGCAAAAGCCCTTTTTGAGATGAGCATTGTTGGGGGATCTTAGTTCTGGAACGATCGTTTGGGGCCCCTCTGAAACAACAGGTCCCCCCCAGCACGGGGGAGGAGGGCGGACACCCGATGCGGACACGGGAGCCTTTCTCTCCGTCCCAAAACCAAAAGGGGCCCCACAGTTTCACCCAAATTTTTCGTTCTTCATTAGGCAGTGGTTCCCGGGGCCAGAGCAAATGCAAGGTGGCGCATCGCTTCTCGGGTGGGATCAACTCAGGGAAGCCCGGACGTGTTGAAGCTGTGCCGGGAGGGAGCAAGGAGGAGGAGGAGGAGGAGGGAAGGGGGGTATTCCTACACACCGATGTTACCCCACGTCCCTGCCTTGGGGAAAAAGGTTGGCGCGAAAATTTTAGGGGGGAGGAGAAAATGGGGGAAGATCAGTTTGCTAGTGCCCCCCGACCCAGAGGCTTTTGGAAATCAAGGCCCATCTCTCCAAAGGTGCTTGGATGCTCCATTTTCCCCCCCAAAAATATTTCCCGCATTAAGGCCATCAAAAATGAACAACAGTTAAAAGGGTTTTGGGCCCCCCTCCTGGAAACCCCGGTAAAAAAAACAAAATCAGCCCCTTTTTCCCACCCCCCCAAATAAGAGTTAAAAAAAGCATGAAAAAAAGGGAAAACCTTGGGGAAATTTATCAACTGGGACATCTGTTGCGCCCGCTTCACGGTTTCCCCCAAATGTCAAAGGTGGAACAAAAATTTAAAAGACGTGACCCGCAGTAGAGGCCAAGTTTGGCGTAGCCCGGGACAGCAGCAAGGTTGGGCAGAAAACCTAATGGTTGACCTTTTGGCAAACTTTTTTTACTCCCTCACCAACGCATGCAATGCAGGGCACACATCCAACACACAGAGATCAGCTTAAGATCATGGTGCACGACTATCTGCGTCTCAACACCGATGTTTTTGTATGTGTTCCGGACCCAATAGACTTCTGGGTATCCAAAATGTCTGGGGATTATCATTTCTGGAGGACTGTTTTGTGCTTTTGGAGCGCCCCATTCTACTAAGATACTTTTCCATGTACTAGATTTTAAAGTAGTTTTGTATACTTGGATTAAGACAGCACTGGATGTTGTGTGCTCCCGTGAGCGGGAAAGGTTGTGGGTTACACTGATAGGGAACAGATCGATATCTGTTTGCTAACTTGCTAACTTTTTCAGGCGGTCAACAGAAACCATGTAATGCAGTTATGTTTGCAGCCCCCAAGTGACTCCCTGTGGTATGGTATGAGATGGTATCTTGCAATTGGTGGTGGTATTTCATATACACAGAATAGGGGTAGCTCTGCGGTGGTGACAGTCAGGGGCTCCCATGTAATTTGCCCTTTCCACCACCGGGAGACTCGAGAGGTGCAGCTGCAAGAGACAGTCGTTCTCTATTGTGGGCCGCCTGGCAGGGGTGTGATCAGAGCAGTGGGATGATGTCTAGCGGCTCTAGTGCCTCATTAACTGCTGCTTCCTTTCAGTAAAGATTGGATGGGATCCCAGTATAGAGCTCTTTGATCAGAGTATTGCCCCGACCTCAGAACTGCTGGTATACGTAGTGCAGGAGTTAGGTCCAGAGAAAAGGGCTACTGCCTTTGAGGTGGGCTTTGGCGGGGAAATTTTGCAGGCTGTTATAGGCGCCTGCAGGGCCGTTTATGTCAGCTCTATTTGTGCTATAGGGGGGCACCCGTTCTGCGCCGCAGCAGGAGTAAGTGTCCAGCGGGATCAGGGGCAGGTAGTGGTTACTCACCACCTCTGGCTCTCCCCGTCGATTTGCAGCCGCGTGCGGCAGTTTCCCTGTACCTCAGTCAACGCACTCGCAGCTCGGCAGGTTCCCAGAGATGATGCTGCGTGTCACGAAGTCCCGGATGCTGGGTTGTGCCACGTGTCCTCCGATCCGTGGCTTTCCTTCCGCCTAGCCAGTCAGGGGAGCTCGGCAATCCTCAGGGATCCGGGAAGTCTTTGTCTCCGGTCTGAAGTGCGCAAGCAGCGGTGCGCCCAAGTGGAGGAGGGGCCGCGTGTCTCGCGTCCCGGTGCGCGGGCGGGTACGTGGAGCGGAGTAGCTGGCTCGGTGAGTACTCCTCGCCTCTCACGGGGTCCTATTCTGCTCCGTGTAGCGTCAAGACCGTGATGAGTCTCGATGTCTCACTGTAGGTCTCATTGGCAGGGATAAACTTGCAGGTTTGAGTCTGCCGCTCAGAAGCACCACTCACACGGTCATTCCATGGCGGCGCCGGAACCGGAAGTCCCTTGGTTTGGTCTTCATACAATGTTGTGTTTTAGTATGACACGCAGATGACTGCCGCCACTCTTAGAATCGCTTCACTATAAAATTCCCTGGGCACTTAAGAGGACAAAACTGACCAAAAAACTCAAGCGGGAATGTAGCCTGATAAAGTCATGGCAGCGACAGCTGGAGAAAAACAAGCTGAGGTCTCAGGTGGCAACATCAGTGACAGAGTGTGGAGGTGACAGCAGCAGCCACAGCAGCATGAGGTCAGAGAGTGGCACAATGACATTCTGGAGGTGGCAAAACAGTAGTAGGCCACAGAGTGGCACAATGAAAGAGAGTAAGGTCATGGCAGCAGCAGCATGAGGTCTGAGGGGGGTGGCACAAAAATTAAACAGTGGTTGGGAGGGGGCACGGAGGAAAGCCAAAACAGCAGCAGCATGAGGTCAGCAGTGGCACAATGACAAGAGTGGGGAAGGCCACAGGCACAGCCATGGAAAAGCGGGTTATAGGTCAGAACAGTTGCACACAGATGACAGAGAATGGGGAGGTCACGGGAAGCAGCCACAGCAGCAGAAATGAGGTCAGGCAGTGGAACAATGACATTAGGGAGGTGGCAAAACATTATAGGCCACAGAGTAGCACAATGAAAGAGATGAAGGTCACGGCAGCAGCAGCTAGGTCAGAGAGTGGCACAATGAAATTCTGGAGTGGCAAAAACAGGAGTAGGCCACAAAAGTCGCACAATGACAAGAGTGGAGGCCACGGCAGCAGCAGCATGAGGTCAGGCAGGGGCACAATGAGATTCGGAGGTGGCAAAAACCCAGGAGTGGGCCCCACAGAGTGGCACATTGACTCAGTGGGATGTCACGGAAAGCAACAGCACAGCATGAGGTCAGACAGTGGCAAAATGACAAATTCTGGAAAGGTGGCAAAACAGTAGTAGGCCAAGAGTGGCACAATGAAAAGAGAGTGGAGGTGATGGCAGCAACAGAAAGAGGTCAAGGGGTGGCACAATGAAACAGTTTGGATGTCACGGCACCACAACAGCAGCATGAGGTCATAGAGTGGCACAATGAAGTGTGGAGTGGGTGGCAATACCAGTCCCAGGTAAGTGGGGGGGTAGGCACTTTGAAAACGTCACGATATGTGTGGCATCAGGCGGGTGGCGGCATCAGAATAGTGGCTGAGGCAGCTATTTAAACCCCAGACTCATTTCTCAAATTTTTGGGTGGGCTCATGGCTGATGTATCTGACGCCTAAGGCATTGGTGTGTGGAAATCCTGGACGATCCATGCCTGATTCATCTTGACAAAGGTCAGTTCGTTCCACATTTCCCGTAGGGGACAAGCGGTTCCCCTTTGGGGGTAAACATGCCCCCACCGCACTGAACACCCGCTCTGATGCCACACTACTGGCCAGGCAGGACAGTTTTCTCCTGCAAACTCGGCAATTTTCGGCCACACATCCAGTTTGGGCTGCCCAGTAGTCCAGCTGATCTTCTAACTGGGGTGGCAGAGTGCTCTCCAAGTAGGCCACGACCTGTTGGCTCAGGGTCTGCTCCAGGTCCTGCTGCTGCTGGTGACTGCCCTCCTCACTAGGCGGGTGAAGGAAGCTGCTCATCAGTGACTCCAGACTTAGGTTGCTACTGATGGAGCTGGTACTGCTCCTACCCCCCACCTCACCCAGCAGCCGCGGCAGTAGTACGTGAGCGCTGAATAACCCCCCGGTCAGTATTTGAGTTTGTCCTCCCTCTCAATAGCTGGGAAAAAGGCTCCCATTTTCGACCGGTAGCGAGAGTCCAATAGGGTGGAGAGACAGAAGTCATCCCTCTGCCAGATGGTGACTATTCGGCTGTCACTAGCCAGGCAAATCAGCATGCTGCGGGCCATCTGCATAAGTGACTCTGAGGGGCTCCTTGCCTCCATCTCCACTGTAGACTGCCACGTTGCTTGCGGGTCATCAACCTTGTCTTCCTCATCTCCATCTACCTCCTCCAGCTGCTCCTGCTCCTCCTCTCTTGTCACCTGGCTAGAAAATCCACTCATTTCACCAACAATGCTCTTCTCCAATGTTCCCCCCCTCCTCCTCCTCCAGTTCAGTCCCCACCGGACTTAAGTGTCCCGCGAGATGTAGTCGCCACGTCTCCAGTCCGCTGCCCAGACAGATTTTTCAGCATCTGTTCCAGGACATGAAGCAGGGGAATGACGTCATTCATCCCGTTGTCCTGGCGACTGACAAATAACGTCGCCTCCTCGAATAGCCTCACCAAACGGCAGGTGTCACGCATGAGCTGCCACTGGCTGACATCAAAGTTACACAGGGGAGTACTCCTGTCCGCCTGGATCATCAAAAATCGTTAATGGCCTTTCCTGTTCATACATCGGTCCAACGTGTGCAGGCTGGAATTCGAACAGGTGGAAACATCGCATATCAGAGTGTGTTGGGGGGGCCGTTCTGGCCACTGCCACTCGAGGAGGGTGTTCCTGGTTTGTAAATGGAATGAAGTGCATGCACAGTTTCCTGGGCCCTTTTCAGAATCTTCTGAAGATCGGTGGAAGACTTCAGGAACCCTTTTTACAACCAGATTGAACACTGGGGCCATGCAGGGCGCATGGAAACCCTCCCTCCCGTGCAGCGAGGACACCATGTTACTCCCCTTTTCCTGTCACCATGGGTTTCCCATTTACAGTTGGCGCGGAGAAAGCCAAAATCGATTTCTTGCTGCATGACGCGGAGCAGTTCCTCCCTTGTGACTTCATTCGCAGAGGCAAGCCAGGGGTAGAACTGCGTGACACCGCTCTTTCCCTAAAACATGTGGCATGATGGAGCCGTACTTTTGGAGGGTGAGATATGGTGGTGTGGGAGGAGGAGGAGGCGGGCATTGGCGCAGGATCCGCAGTTTGACAACGTGGAGGAGAAAGCGCGTCTCCTTCCAAGTTGTTGGTGTGCCTGGGCAGGAAGCAAATTCAAACCCAATGGGCCCTAAAGGACATGTAAAGGGCCCTGACCATAGTTACAGCTCCAGACGGGCCGTGCTGCCGTGCACCTTGGAACAAAACCGATAAGCTCAAGGGCTGCCCCCCCTTCTGTTCTACATATTTATGAAATGCTGGTACTTGCCTTTTTTGGAAAATAAATTACGGCTTGGAAATCTCCATCTCGGGTGGGACAAGCCATTAGTTCTCTGAACGTTTCAGAGTCCCACCATTTGGAAAGGAGGGACTCCAGTACCATCAACTTGGACAGGAGCACGGTCAGTTTCTGCACCTAGGATGGTTTGGGCGCAACTGTTTTTCTCTTTGCAATCACCCCGCCTGAACAAATGCTGGCGCCATGAATAGCGAGGGAGCAGGAGCATCTGGGAAAGGGGAGATGAAAGGCAAAGAGAAACAGCTCCCTTCTGCAGAGGTGGTGGAGCCTTTACTGGCTGCAATGGCTTGCGTGTCACTGGCCACTGCTGCTGCTGCTGTTGCTGTGGCGGCAGGATTGACCACCACATCTGAGCCACCTTTCTCCCAGGCCAACGGATGGTGACGCTACATGTGTTGACTCAGGGCTGTGGTGCCAACGTTAGCTCCCTGGCCACGCTTCACTTACTGCAAACAGATTCTACATATACCCATATTCGGCTCCTCCGGTGTCTTACCAGAGAACTGCCACACCGCCGAGTAGCTGATTTTACCGCCAACGCTCCGCACTGAGTGAATACTACCACCGCTGTCTCGCTGAGCCCCTGTGCCGCTACTTTCTTGGACCTGCGCAGCGGGTTTTCTACCCCGTGGCCGCTTGGCTCCCGACCACACACTGCTGCTCTCCTGCTGACTCACGGCCACACAACCCACTCTCTGGCTGCGCCGCTGCCTGACGCGCAAGCTGATGCCCTCTTCTCTTGATGATGATGAAGCCCTTGCTTCACCCGGCTCCCAAGTGCGGTCGACTACATCATCATCAATTTGTGTTTCATCGTCACTGCTGTCCTCATCACCGGTCTTGGTATGCAGAGGCTGACCACTCGCAACAGGACCTCCCAGGCCACTCTCCACCTCTACACTGTGCCGCCTACTGCAAGAAGCAGGGGATATTGGCCCCATTTCTTCGCTGCCAAGTAGCTGCTGACTGCCCTCCTCAAATTGTTCATCCTCGCTATGTAGTGGCGCTGAGCCCAGACCACATAGTAGATCTCTGGCTGAGGGAACCGGATGGGACAGTGGCGTGTTGAGGACAGGTGAGGGCTGCTGACCCGCTCCTGGGCCATGCCAACTAAGGGTTGTGTCTGACGACACCACCGACTCTTGGCTGGGGTTGTCAGATGTCATCTGGGAGGAAGTGGATGACTTAGTCAACCAATCAAGAACCCTTGGGTTATTGGTCAACACACGGCCGCTAGATGACAGCGGCAGTTGTGGCCTCACCGAGTGACCCCTGCTGCGGCGTCCGCTTGCTGTGCTTTGACCTGGGCCTGCTCCAGGAATGTTTTTGCCACTGCTACTCGCAGGTGAAGAGCCTGCCACCTCTCTGTCTGACATACTGTTTGTTCTAAAAAGTACAGACACTGTTTGAGGAAGATATCTGTATATGATAAATACACACCCTCTATTTGACTCCAAATGAACCCACTAACAAGCTTGGGTAACCCTTGGATATAAATTGCGCTCCACCAAATGGCCAGGAAAAATTGACTTGTATGTGCCGTTTAAAAACACTGTGTATTTTACTGAATATAAAAGCACAAACAGGCTTAATTAACCTTCGGATATGAATTATGCTAAAGGCAAATTTGCTTCTTTGGTGGTGAAAAAGAACGTTTCTTTTAGTGACCAAAACAGCAGAACAACGTTTAATTAACCCCTGGATATAAGTTGCGGAAAAAAAATGAGCAACCAAAAATTACCAGCTTTGTAGCGTGTTAAAATGGCGTGTATTTTACGGTACAGAACAACAGAAAAACTTGTAATTAACCTTCGGTTGTGAATTATGCAACACTCAAAATTTATTTTTTGGCGGTGAAAAAGAACGTTTCTTTTAGTGACCACAACAGCAGAACAACACTTAATTAACCCCTGGATCTAAATTTCGCAAAAGAAATGAGGAACCAAAAATTACCAGCTTTGTAGCATGTTCAAATGGCGTGTATTTTACGGTACAGAACAACAGAAAAACTTGTAATTAACCTTTGGTTGTGAATTATGCTGCAGGCAAATTTGCTTCTTTGGTGGTGAAAAAGAACGTTTCTTTTAGTAACCAAAACAGCAGAACAACGCTTAATTAACCCCTGGATGTAAATTGCGCAAAAGAAATGGGCAACCAAAAATTAAGTGGTATTTGGATTGTAAAAACGCTGTTTCGTTAAATGAATATAACAGGAACAGGCTTAGATAACCCTTGGGTATTCAATGTGCTGTGAGCAGATAGCATTAAAACGTATATGCAGCTGCATTGAACGCACACTGGACAACAGTTCCAATACCACACAAAATCAGAATTAGAACATAAGAGAAGCAGTCTCTGAGACAAGCTATGACACCCCCCAAAAATCGCTGTATAAAAATGAGTTCTTTAGTATCAGCTATCATAAGCAGCCGCGGCAGCACCTTCCCTACTCAGTACAGTGAGAGCGGTATGAGCTCCCAGCGTCGCGCCCGGACTTATATAATGCGGTGACGTCTCAGAATCCCACCGGTCTCTGATTGGCTTCATCTCTGCACATGTCATGCAGGCTATGCCCTTCTTCCTCCCAGAGTTCTTTGCCCCATGTAACGCCATGTGCTCGCAGCCATTTTATCAATCAAAAGCACGCTTCGTTCCCGCGAAGTACCCCAAACTTCGACTTCGTTCAGAACCGAAGTTTTCCTGAAATTCTAAACGAAGCCCACTTCATTAAAATCCGTTCGCCCATCTCTACTTATTATATCTCATACTAAAAAACTCACTTTTATACAGCGATTTTTGAGCGATGTCACAGCTTGTCTCAGAGACTGCTTCTCTTATGTTCTAATTCCGATTTTGTGGGGTATTGGAACTAAAGTTCAGTGTGCATCCAATGCAGCTGCATGTACATTTTAATGCTATCTGCTCAGATCTTCAGCACATTGAATATCCAAGGGTTATCTAAGCCTGTTCCTGTTGTATTCAGTTAAAGAAACAGCGTTTTTACAATCCAAATACCACTTAATTTTTGGTTGCTCATTTCTTTTGCGCAATTTAGATCCAGGGGTTAATTAAGCGTTGTTCTGCTGTTGTGGTCACTAAAAGAAACATTATTTTTCATCTCCAAAGAAGAAATTTTGCCTGTAGCATAATTCATAACCAAAGGTTACCGTATATACTCGAGTATAAGCCGAGTTTTTCAGCACCAAAAATGTGCTGAAAAATCTCCCCTCGGCTTATACTCGAGTCACACAGATGCTCGGGTGCTGCGATGGCCCGTGCGCCGACAGGGATGCTTCAGTTATATGCGGCTCCTCAGGGAGCGCATATAACTGAAGGCCAAGTGAGCGCACAGTGTCCAGGCGCTGCGCTGGCCCGGGCACTGTCCGCGATCCCTTCACCTATATGCGACTCCTCCGGAGCGCATATAGGTGAAGGGATACCACTGCGGAGCAGAGAGCGAGCGCTCCCTGCTCCGCAGTGGACTCCGGGCAGTCGCAGACTCGCGGCTGTCCGGAGTTTCCGCCACAGGCAGCGTGTGTCATCACGCTGCGTGCGCGGCCTGATGACGTCACCTGCCTGTGTCGGGAAGACCGAGAAGCGCGCCCTGGAGACGCAGCAGCGGGGATCCAGGTAAGTGATTGTTTTTTATTTTGCCTATTATTGCCTACAGCCGGCCCTATACCTGCCTACAGCTGCCTATACCTGCCTACAGCCGGAACTATACCTGCCCTATACCTGCCTACAGCTGCCTATACATGCCTACAGCCGGCCCTATACCTGCCCTATACCTGCATACAGCTGGCCCTATACCTGCCCTATACCTGCCTACAGCCGGCCCTATACCTGCCCTATACCTGCCTATACCCTGCCTACAGCCTGCCCTATACCTGCCTAAAACTGCCTATACCTGCCTATGGGGCCATATACCTGCCTATTACCTGCCTATGGGCCATATACCTGCCTATTCACTGCGTATGGGGGCTTATACCTGCCTCTTATCTGCTTATGGGGACATATAACTGCCTATTACATCCTATGGGGCCATAAAACGTGCCTTTTGGACATAACCTGCCTATACCTGCATATAGGGCCATATATCTGCCTATAATTGCCTACGGAGACATTAAACTGCCTATGTAATTTTATTGGTATCCATTTTTATTTTTAAAATTTACCAGTAGCCGCTGCATTTTCTACCCTAGGCTTATACTCGAGTCAATAAGTTTTCCCGTTTTTTGGGGCAAAAGTAGGTGCCTCGGCTTATACTCGGGTCGGCTAATACTCGAGTATATACGTAATTACAAGTTTTTTCTGTTGTTGTGTTCCGTAAAATACATGCCGTTTTAACACGCTACAAAGCTGGTAATTGTTGGCAGCATATTTCTTTTGCGCAATTTACATCCAAGGGTTAACTAAGTATTTTTCTGCAGTTGTACTTAGTAAAAGAAACGTTCTTTTTCACCACCAAAGAAGAAATTTTGGCTGTAGCATAATTCATATCCGAAGGTTAATTAAGCCTGTTTGTGCTTTTATATTCAGTAAAATACACAGTGTTTTTAAACGGTACATACAAGTCAATTTTTCCTGGCCATTTGTGGAGCGCAATTTATATCCAAGGGTTACCCAAGCTTCTTAGTGGGTTCATTTGGAGTCAAATACAGGGTGTGTATTTATCATATACAGATATCTTCTTCAAATTCATTCATTCATTCATTCATTCATTCATTTTAGAACAAATAGTATGTCAGACAGAGAGGTGGCAGGCGCTTCACCTGCGAGTGGCAGTGGCACAAACATTCCTGGAGCAGGCCCAGGTCACAGCACAGCAAGGGAACGTCGCAGCAGGGGTCATTCGGTGAGGCCACAATTGCCGCTGTCATCTAGCGGCCGTATGTTGTTCAGCAACCCAATGTTTCTTGATTGGTTGAATAGGTCATCTACTTCCTCCCTGATGACCTCTGACAAACCCTGCCAAGAGTCGGTGGGAATGTCAGACACAACCGTTAGTTGGCATGGCCCAGGAGCAGGTCAGCGGCCCTCACCTGTCCTCAACCCGCCTCTGTCCCATCCGGTTCCCTCAGCCAGAGATCTACTATGTGGTCTGGGCTCAGTGCCACTATACAGCGAGGATGAGGAGGACAGTCAGCAGCTACTTGACAGCCAAGAAATGGGGCCAATATCCCCTGCTTCTTGCAGTAGGCGGCAAAGTATAGATGTCAAGAGTGGCATAGGAAGTCATGTTGTGAGGGGTCAGCCTCTGCATACCAAGACCGGTGATGAGGACAGCAGTGACAAAAAACACAAATCGATGATGATGTAGCCGACCGCACTTGGGAGCCGGGTGAAGCAAGGGCTTCATCATCGTCAGGAAAAGAGGGCGTCAGCTTGTGTGTCAGGCAGCGGCGCAACCAGCAAGTGGGTAGTGTGGCCGTCAGTCAGCAGGGTAGCAGCAGTGCGAGGTCAGGAGCCAAGCGGGCACGGGGGAGAAAACCCGCTTCGCAGGTCCAAAAAAGTAGCAGCACAGGGGCTCAGCGAGGCAGTGGCGGTAGTATTCACTCAGTGCGGAGCGTTGGCGGTAAAATCAGCTACTCGGCGGTGTGGCAGTTCTTTGGTAATACACCGGAGGAGCCGAATATGGGTATATGTAGAATCTGTTTGCAGAAAGTGAAGTGTGGGCAGGGAGCTAACGTTGACACCACGGCCCTGCGTCAACACATGCAGCGTCACCATCCGGTGGCCTGGGAGAAACGTGGCTCAGATGTGGTGGTCCATCCTGCTGCCGCAGCAACAGCAGCAGCAGCGCCCAGTGGCACGCATGCCATTGCAGCCATTCAAGGCTCCACCACCTCTGCAGAAGGGAGTTGTTTCTCTTTTCCATCATCTCTCGGTTCAGATGCACTCTGCCACCCCAGTTAGAAGGCCCGCTGGACTACTGGGCAGCCAAACTGGATGTGTGGCTGCAGCTTGCCGAGTTTGCAGTGGAGAAGCTGTCCTGCCCGGCCAGTAGTGTGGCATTAGAGCGGGTGTTCAGTGCGGCGGGGGCCATCGTTACCCCAAGGAGAACCCGCCTGTCCACAGGAAATGTGGAACGACTGACCTTTGTCAAGATGAATCAGATGTGGATCAGCCAGAATTTCCACACACCAATGCCTTAGGCGTCAGATTACATCAGCCATGACGCCTCACCCAAACTGTGAGAAATGAGTCTGGGTTCAAAATACCTGCCTCAGCCACTATTCTGATGCCGCCATCCGCCTGATGCCACACATGTGCTTCCAGTTTCTCCATCTGCCGACCACCCATTTTTTAACCAGGGACTGGAATTGCCATCCACCCCAAAATTTCCTGTCATTGTGCCACTCTATGCCCCTCATCCCTGCTGTTTAGCGGGTGCCGGGTGACTTTCCAAAAATGGGGGTAATTGTCCACTCTCTGACCTCTTTCGGCTGCTGCTGTTGTTGTTGCGCTGGGTTTCCCCCCCACACGTGCCCCTTGTCCCACTCCTTTACCTATGCTGTTGCTCCTCCCCTTTCACCTCCACTCCTGTAATTGTCCCAAACTCTGGGGTTTTATTACTGTTTTTCCACCTCCAAAATTTTAAATTGTGCCCTCCCTTTGACGTCATGCTGCTGCCGGGCCCCCCCCACACCTGTCATTGGGGCCCCCTCTCTGACCTCATGCTGCTGCCTGGGGCCCGCTGCCTTGCCCTTTTCCACACTTTTTTTTTCCCCCCCCCCCAATTGTGCCCCCCTTTTTGACCTAATGCTGCTACTCCCAAACACCCCCAAATCTCTGTCTTTGGCCACTCTGGGCCTCCCTATTTTTTGCCACCTCCAGAATTTTCAATTTGGTCCCAAACTTTTCTAAACCTCATGCTGCTGCGGTGGCTTTTTGCCGTTCCCTCCACCCCTGTCTTTTGCCACTTTTGCCTCCCCTTTTGTTTTTTTTTCCATTTTACCGGGCCCCTTACATTTCCTCTTCCTTTTTTTGGGTTTCATTTTGCCCTCTTAAGTGCCCGGGGAAATTTTTTATAGTGAAGGATTCTGAGAGCGGGGGCCCGTAACTCCCGTGCCCATACTAAAACACAAAAATTGTTTTAAGCCAAAAACCCAAGCTCCCTCTGCATATTTAAAAGCATGGCACAACATCTACACCCACCCCCCAGGCTCTGTGAAACCCTAGAAATACCCTTTTTTTTTAAAACGGAAATTTTGTCCCGAAGCAATTCGGACCGAAAAAAATTTTTTTTCCCGGAAAAACCCGGGTAAAAGTCACACCGAATCGAATTTTTGAGAAATTCGCCCATCTCTAGATATCTCTAACATATCGCTAATGATGATTCGCTATAGCTACTCAATAGATCTTATGTGCCTTACTATACAACACAAACAATCTATTGATAGTATTAGGACTCAGCAGGGGCGTAGCTAGAGACTCATTGGCCCGGGTGCAAAACTTCAGCTTGGGGCCCCTATACTTCCAGGCATCGTGTGTGGACTAATACTTTTCAACAACAGGTTCCCTAATTGGCGTGATGGATGTCTGCAGTGTAGCACGCTGCAGAAAATAATTTCTATTAAAGGGAATTGTCCAACAGAAGAAAATTCATTTCAAATGGGGCCATAGAAAAACAATTTATACCATATAGTGACTAATATAACCATAATGTTACTGACCAAACCAGTATACCAAGATCAATAATACCCATAACAACAATATACAAGGACCAAAGAATACCCCAAATATGACAACCATATAGTGACTAATAACACTATACTATTACTGACCAAATCAATATATCAAGACCAATAATACCAATAACAACAATATACAAGGACCAAATAATACCGCCATACCCTGACCACATATCATCACGATAAAGATACTTAATAAACCCAATGTACTGTTACTGAATATAAATAATTATACTAAGACCACTATTACCACCATACAGTGACCATATAGGGGTAGATAGCAGTTGTACACAAGCTCTGCAGGCATATAAGCGATTACATGGCAGTTACATTTAGTGACTCACAGGTGACGTCTTTTCTAATGAGTCGTTCTCCTTTTTCTTTCTTCATCCGGTCCAGACTGCCATGACATTCTCCGGGCCACAACTGTAGAATATACCACACAAACAAGTTAGGCTATGTTCACACGGGGTAATTGCGGCACGCATTTCGTCACATATTTGCACTCTAATACGGGCGAGATGCATGTCGAAATTACGGTTATCCATAGATCTCATAGAGAACTATGGATTACGCCTCCTCTGTTTGCTCATACAATACTCCCGAAACACACGATGTACTGCGGGGCATACTGTATGCACCGCAGCACATTGTGTGAACATATCCTTAGACTCCAAACAGTGAAATTTCCCCCAACCAACTATGGGGCCTTCATTTGTGCCACCAGTAGGTAGAAAAACACTCCATATAGTAGACAGACCCTCAGATTAGATAGGCGGATAGCAAGATGCTTATTTTAGGTAGGTTAGAACTTAAAAATTAGATAAGTGGCAGACTCTTCTTATTAAGTAGGTAAAGTCCCCCTTCAGTATAAGGTCCCTTCTAGTAGGTGGGCAGGCAGATAGGGGCACTGAAGGTAGGCAGTTACGGCCACTTCGGGTAGGCAGTTAAGGCCACTTACCGCAGGCAGTAAGGTCAACTAGATAAGCAGGTAATAGGCCCTAAGTATATAGAAAGGCAGGTAATTGGGCCCCCAGTATATAGATACGAAGGTAATGGACTAACAGTATACAGATAGGCAAGTAATTGGGCCCTCAATATATAGCTAGGAAGGTAGTGGGCAACCAGTACTAAGATAGGCAGGTAATATGGCCCCCAGTCTATAGATAGGCAGGTAATTGGGCCACCAGTCTATAGATAGGCAGGTAATTGGGCCACCAGTCTATAAATAGGCAGGTAATTGGGCCCCCAGTATACAACTACGCAGGTAATTGGGCCCCCAATATATAGATAGGCAGGTAATATGGCCTCCAGTATATAGCTAGGCAGGTAATATGGCCCCAGTATATAGCTAGGAAGGTAATATGGCCCCCAGTATATAGCTAGGTAGGTAATATGGCCCCCAGTATATAGCTAGGTAGGTAATATGGCCCCCAGTATATAGCTAGGCAGGTAATATGGCCCCCAGTATATAGCTAGGCAGGTAATATGGCCCACAGTATATAGCTAGGCAGGTAATATGGCCCCCAGTATATAGCTAGGCAGGTAATATGGCCCCCAGTATATAGCTAGGCAGGTAATATGGCCCCAATATAATATGGCCCCCTAGTATTCTGCGGAGCAGGGAGTGCTCGCTCTATGCTCTGCGGCAGCGTTCACTTAAAGAGACCATCGGCGCTCCAGGCCCATACAGGATCATGCGAGTTAAAATGTTATTCCAATAACAAAATAAAACTTCCTTATATATAAATCAATAGGCACCTAAGAAGCTCCATAAGAGGAGTGATTTTGATCCGGAGATCTCCATCCAGCACTGGAGGTCTTTCAACAATTGGTCCCCAAGGAAATTACAGAAAAATGAAATGAAAACGAGACCAAATGACAAACCTAGCTTACTTTTAACCCCATAATGACCACCTACTGTCTTTTGACGACGGGCATTCCAGGTCATTTGTCTGCAGCAATGTCTTTTGGCATCGCTGCAAACATCGGGGGTTACCAGCACAGCCTCTGCAAGCACCGAGAAATGGTGGAAACTTTTGCTCCATGGCAGTTAATCCATTGATTGCTGCGGTTCGTGACCATGGCATAATCAAAGGGCTTTCCCCATTGATTCGAAAAAAGATCTGGTTTCCCCATTGTGTTCTATCCATACATTAAAGCACCGTACAGATATGTGGATGATGTCTTTGTCCTTTGGAGTGGCCCTGATAATATTCTTCTTTAGTTTGTTAAATTTTGTAATAATATCCATCCACTTGTTTAGTTTTTGGCCACTATTTACATGGACGTCATCCACTATTTAGGATTTCTAACCAATTGTATACTACCCGTTACTCCAAACCCCTAGATCGAAATAATGTCCTTCATAGGGCCAGCTATCATGCTCCGCAAACGTTTGTGGGGTTCCAAAAAGCCAGTTTGTCAGAAAAAGATGAATCTGCTCTTACACAGAAACATATAAACATTATATGCAAAATATCATAGATATGATAGAAAAGAGCTTGAAAAAATGTGGATGAAGATTTTGCAAAAAGATAGAAAACAGTTTCTTAACTTCACAGGCATGAGATTGTTGTTTGTAAGTACGTTTGACTCACAGTGATCTGAGCAAACATTCCCTTAATAAACATTGGGTGTACTCACCAGTGATCCTAGATATGATGATATGTTCAGGGATACTTCTTGATTTGTGTACAGGAGAGGTTGGACTATAGCCAGTAGGGTAATATCTTCGGATTTCAAGATCTGTCAAAATAAGAAAAGTAGATTAGCTACACGGACGTATGCCTACCTTAATTGTCAGAACTGTCATTCTATTTTTTCGTTTGTTTTACATCCATCTAAAGGCACAAAAATTAATATCAAAGGTTTTTTTTTTTTTTTTTTTTTTAAATGTGATAGTAAGGGAGTGATCTATTTATTAAAATGCCCCTGTGAATGGTTATATAGGCCACACCTCTTATAATGTTAATATTTGTTTGAGCGAACAACGTTCAGCAATTTGGATTTTTAAGGAAAAGAAACATACAGGGAGCACTGCCAGTGGGTACAAGAGCTCACATTCAGAGAGGACAAAGGTGAGACACTGCAACGCAGTTAGGGAACATTTATAGCAAACTATGCCACAAAAATAAGCTCACCGGTTCGGCCAGTTCTTGGAGAACTAGTACTGCCAGCCAGGTGGGTAATTTGAGACTTTTACTCTGACAGGAGCTGCAATTCAGGCCCCTACATTGAAGTTGAATTTCAAATAGCAAATAGTCATTGGACTAAAAGTCCCGTACATGTCCCACTCCACCAGGGTCATAGCTAAAAATGGCTAAGCCCCATATCAAACTTTTCAGTGGGGCCCCCCACACACAATAGGTAAGGTGACAGCTAGGCAAATAGACTAGGACTTAGCTAGGTAGATAGGTTGTTAGGCTTGGACCCAGCTTGGTAGTTAGGCAGGTAGGCAGGTACGCAAGGTCCTAGGTAGGTAGGTAGGGACGTAAGCCTACAGGTAGGTAGGCAGGCAGATAAGAAAGGTCGAAGGTAAGTAAATATGGTCCCAAGTAGGTAGGCAGGAAGATTGGTGAGACCCCATGCACCTAGGTAGGCAAGGACCCAGGTGGGAAGTCAAGGCCCCAGGTAGGTAGGTAAGACTCTAGTTGGGTAGATAAGGCACCAGGAAGGTAGACAAGGCCTATGTAGCCTCCCTATCTTTAATATTGGCCATTTTAAAATGAACAAAGGGAGGGGCCTAGAATCTCCAGGGGGCTCAAACTCTCACGACGTGGTGCATTGTGCAGGCTATTGATAATAAATAGGAACAAAGTTAATGACATACTATGGGGCCCATCCAATAGTGAACAGTAAGTTAGTAGCAGTATATAGTCAGTAACAGCATGACTATACACCAAGCGGTGTGATGCAGAACATTGAGGAGGTGGAGCTGTTGCTGTACTACGGAGATGAATCAAAGTAAAATCTAACTACTGACTTACTGTTTACTTACTGTTTACTGCTGGTCAGGTCCCAGATGCTCAGTTTCTACTCTTAATACCTTGCACCACAGCTGGAATGATCCAAAGGACTGCAAGCCCTGTAGCAGCCACAGTAGTTGTGCAATTGATCCTGTCGGGACATTTTAATCATAGCTGCACTGAGCCCCACCCCTTTGACACATCACATGGCCTGCAGCTAACTCCTCCCACACAATTCAGGAAATAACAAGCCATCAACAGCCATGATAGCTCCTGTGTAGTAAATGGAAGCCCATCCACTCACACAGTTACTTTTGTGTGCAAAATTCAGGTTTTTGTATGCTGTAATATGGATTAAAAACATAGTGGGTACATGCCCATGAAGACAACCCTTGTTTGTTTGCCTTGTTAGAGCATATGGAGGTCATAGAATTGGGTCTCCTATATCGGCTAGAGTGGAGAGCTACTCTGTATAGGCACCTCCTGTCTTGCCTGACTTGCAACATCAATGTATTTTGTGACCTGACACACAATGGACAACTTGTCAAAACATATTGTTTAGTAAAAAAAAAATCCCTGTTAAGCATTTTCCGTATTTTTTCTCCATAAAATAAAGTTTTATTTTAAATTTGATGCTCCTAATTTAACCCGATATGGGTACAACCTGATGCCGGTAGGTGCATTGAGTGGGCTTACTCATTAATTCAGCTACATGGGAGGCTGATGTCAGCTGCTAATTGCACCCCTCACTAACAGAAGGAAATGGAGCTGGCTCCATTCTCTGCTGGTTAATCCTTTAGAAGCTGAGGCATCTAAATGAATAAGAAATGGTGCAGTGTACTATTCCTCCCTGCTATCGGCACCCACTGCGGCTCGATCACGGGATTTTGATCTATTAACATGGCAGTTGGAAGCCTTATAAAGACTTTCATAGCCACCATTAGTCTGTTTTAAAACACCTTTCTTAATTATTTATACAATACAGATGGGTGTAGCGACGATCACACCCCAAAGTGGTCAAGTACCTTTGGGGGACTCAATATTAATGTGTTAAAGAAAAAAAAATTAAAAGTTCAAATCATCCCACTTCTGCCATTTTATAAATAAAAAAGTTACAAATAATGGATATTGTTATGTTCATAGAAGTCCAATCTATTGAAATAGAACATCATTTATCCAATACACTGAGAACCATAGAAGAAAAAAATTGTCATACGCAAGAATTGTGGTTTTTATGGTCATTTCTAGTGTTGAGCGATTGCGTTGGCTATCGAGATGGAGCGATATCATAGTCGGTGAACCCGCTATAGATAAGGTTTTTCGATAGTGATACATCGATTATGACGCGAATACCATTAAAGTCAATGGGAGAGCAACAACACCTTCATTATTACTCCAAAACAAGGCTGAAAGCGGAAATTAACATCCACAAACCAGTCAAATGGATACAGTGCTACATCTTAGCAACACACTTAGTATAAAAGTCACAGAAAAAATGTCCACAGACCATTCTCACAATCCCTGTCTTGTACCACAGCATGACCTTAACCTGCATCACACCACAAATAAAAAGAGCCCAGAAGGCAGTAAGTATTTGACACCATCATGTACTTAACTGACATTGAAATAACCCTGTCCGGAACGCAAGCATGAGCCCCAAACCTGCATTACCCCCCAGAGATTTAAAAAGATGCCAGCAAAAAGGAGTCTTTCAACCACCTATTTTAGTTGAACTGGACACTAACTATATCCTGTCCTGTACCGCAGAATGACCAATAAACCTGACAGACCCACAAGAATTAAAAGTGCCGAAAAAGGGAGTCTTACACCCACCATTTTAAGTTGAACTGGACATATACTGTCCCTGTCCGGGCCACAGTAATGACCCATTAAACCTGTCTGACCCCAGATTACAAAGTGCCTAGAAAAAGGAGTCTTTCAAACCACCATTTTGAGTTGAACTGGACATTGACTAGAAGTGACCCTCGTGCCACATGCAATACCCAGGGCGCGGAGTTACAGGTTGCGGTGAGAGCCATGCTGGCAATCCGTCATCTATTCACACGGCAGTGTGTAAAATGCTTGATGACGCAGCAACAAAAACTGTCGAGCATGAAGCAGAGTGAGGTTGGAAGCAAGTGTGAGAACTCCACCTTCCTCAATTACACAGTCAAGACCCGGTTAGCAGCTTGCCCCGTTTCCTTACATGAGTGCGGACAATTGAAGCTTCACTTGGAAAAATACTGGTGTTTAACGCTCCTTTTACAACACAACACCCAGGTGCCCTTTTGCTTGCCTTCTTTTTCTCAATTTTTACTCAACGTGACTGGAGGAAATGTCTCTGTGACTCTTTTCTCTGTCCGTGCTCCCATACTCCCATGTCCTCTGAATAAACCTGACAATCTGTCAATTTCCTGTACCAACTGCTCCCATGTACAATTCCTCAGCGGGAATTTTTTTACGCAGCTATTTTGTACATGCCAAGTTTTTTAGTAGTTTAATTCTAGAAAACTACAATTTTTAAAATAGAGGAATGGAATCCCACCATTCTGATGTTCGTCTTTTTTTCCGTTTGTATTAAATTGGTTGTACTCAATACAGGGATTGATAGCTATGTTAAAGATCCTGCAAAAACAAGTCATTTTGCAATATGTGTGCCAATAACATGTCCTAACCTATTCTGTTTCTGGACAGCACCAGTCACCCATGAGCCACTCCTTGATCAAATGTGAAGAACAAATGTTTCTGTTAGAAACAACATTTTTAGAATAGCAACCTGTAGTATAGCTGCATGTCACAGCAAAATGCCCCCAAAAATTCCAAAGCATGACCTTGAGCCACTTGGCGGACAATTGTGGAAGGAAGAACAAATGTCTGTTGAGACAACAACATTTTTTAGAATAGAGACCTGTAGTAATAAGCTGCATGTCACAGCAAAATGCCCCCAAAAATTCAAAAGCATGACCCATGACCACTTTGGACAATTGTGAAAATCAAATGTCTGTTAGGAAACAACATTCTTTTAGAATCATAGGAACTGTAGTATAGCTGCATGTCCACAGCAAAATGCCCGCCAAAAATCAAAACCTATGACCCAGTTAGCCACTTTTACAAATTGTGAAAACAAATGTTCTATTAGACAACAACATTTTATAGAATAGAGGAACCTGAAGTATATGCTGCATATCAAAACAAAACTGGCCCCCAAAATTCCAAAGCAATGACCCTTGAGCCACTTTGGACAATTGGAAGAACAAAAGTCTGTAGAAACAACATTTTTTTATAATAGACTGTGAGAATTTTGCTTCATATCAAAGCCGCATACCCAAAAAATTATAAAAATGACTTCTCAGCACACTGATTTAAAAAATTGTGAGGGAAAATGCCACTTAGAAGTCCACATTTCTGTATTCCAAAGGAACATATCTATTGGCTCGTAACATCCACAGCTACATGACCCCAAAAAATATAAATATGACTCTCTCTCACAGCCACTCAAGTAAAAATTGTGAGGGAGATATGCCACTTAAAGCCACATTTCTGATCCAAAGGACCATAATTATAGCTGTATCTCACAGCAACATAACCTCAAAACAACCATATGACAATGCGAAAACTTCTTATTAAGATAAAGTGATTAAATGGAAATACGGTGTTGTCATAAACCTTGCTGTCTTGTTAACATTCTCCTCCAGCAAAAGAGGAAATAAAAGGAGGAAAAGAGAATAAAAATGCACGTAAGAAATGATCATATTAAAAAAAAGTTTCAAAGGAACCTATTTCTGTTTGATAAAGTGGAATGTGATAGTAGACCGAGGCAACTAATCGTGTGACCTCGGTCAAATAGGGGCCACACATCATCAGAGATCCATGCCTGAATCCATCGTTGATGAAAGTCAAACGATCCACATTTTCTTGTGGAAAAGCCGGATTGCGTTTGTCTGTAATGACACCTCCATTTTGTGCTGAAGTCCGCTCGTATATGACGCTGGGCTGCTGGGCAAGGACAAACACCTCTATGGGCGTGACGGAGCCATCTCGAGCCATTCGTCCATTTTGATACCCATATGTCTATTTGGGGTCCGGAAACACATGCAAAAACATCGGTGTTGAGACGCCGATAGTCCGTGCACCATGATCTTAAGCTGATCTCCTGTGTGTTGAGTGTGCCCTGCATTGCATGCGTTGGTGAGTTGAAAACAAAGATTGCCAGAGGTCACCCATTAGGCTTCCGCCACCTTGCCTGCGCGGCCCTCGCAAACGCCTAGCCTTGGCACTCTACTGCTGTCACGTCGCTGATGTTGTACCACCGTGACATTTGGGGGAATGTGAATCAGACGCAACAGAATGTCTCCAGTTGATCAATCAGCAAGGTCTCCATTTCCTGCATTCTTACTCTCTATTTGGGTGGAGGTAGAAGGAAAGTGCTGAGTTTTGTTTTGTACCAGGGATCCAGAGGTGGACACCCTGTAACTGTTGTTCATTTTGATGGCCTTAATGCTAGGAACATAGTTGGAGGAAATGGAGCATCCAAGCACACATGTGAGAGATAGGAAGCCTTGATTTCCAAGCCTCTGGGTCGAGGGGCAACTATCAAACTGATCTTCCTCATCTTCCTCCATCCGCCTCAAATTCGCGCCAACCTCAATCCCAAGGCAGGGATCGTCGGTAACATTGGTGTCAAGGAATACCTCCTCCACCTCCTCTCCTCCTTCTCCACTCCGGCGCAATCCGCACTAGCTTCAACACAGCACCCTGACTTCCTGAAGATGAGCACCGCTGATAGCTGATCGCCCACCTTGCACTGCTTCGGACCCCGAACCACAGCCTAATGAAGATCGATGAAATTGTGAAATCTGTCGGGCCTTGTGGATATGACGGATGGAAAGGCAATTCCGCATTGTGCCCGTCTCCTCCTCCGTCGCTGGCGGAACCTGTTGTTTCAGAGTTGTCCAACGATCTTCCAGAACAAAGTCACACCACAATGCTCATGCAGACAAGGGCATATGTCCGCACTGACATTTGGTGGCTTCTTCAAAACTGGCAAGGATGGTGCAGAGCTCTTTTTCACCTCCTCCACTCTCGGTGGTTCAACGACCCCGAGTCCGCAACCGCAGCTTGTCAGGAGCCATGTGTCACATCGGAACTGGCGTAATGGCGCATTGCGCTGCAGCCCCAAATCCTGGAGCAATAAGTAGGGAGGGTGGAATTCCAGCTTGGTATGTCCCACGCTCAACAATAGACCGGTTGACGGGGAGGCCGTATGCTGACTCACTGGCAACGCAGGACAGCGGGAACGAAGCAGGGTGCGAACGGCGGCAAGTCTGGGCGAACTCAGACCTCGAGCCTTCCATCAGCAGGCAGTCCCAGACCCGGGTAAGCTCTTTAGAAATTTTTTCTGATGAACAAGGTTTCATGACATGTGCCAGGCAAGGGATGTGCTCCAGCCTACCGATCTTAAGATGCGCCAGCAGATTTCACCCGTTAACGCACACCACCTTGCCTGGCACAAGGTTCTTGTCACCCAGCCAGCGCTCGGTCTCGTGCGGAGAGCCGTCCCACAGCTCCTGACCTGTGTGTGGCGGTCTCCAGTCAGATTAATACAACACGCCTGGTCTGTCATCTGCTGGGCACGTTGATGCCGACCAGAGGACCTTGGGGGAAAGAACCTCTACAACCATCCCTTGCGTTTTTGAAAGAGCGTGCCCGAGCCTGAGAGCCAACCGTCCCCCCAGAGACATCCACCACCCGCTCACACCAGTGAGCTGTCGCACAGAATATAGCGGCCATGCCTGCTTACAAGTCCATGTGTCGGAGGTTGAGATGACTTTTCCAGAATACAAGCATGCAGACAACGAGCTGAAATTTTAGATGACACGTGGCTGGCCAGGCAGGTGACGGCCCTTTTCTGGCAAAAGAAATGTCCTGCTCGGCATCTTTTATTCTGGGGGCAGCGAGGGCCAAGACGTGGCGGAACCCATCTGTGTCCACCAGACTGGAAAGGCAACAATTCCAAGGCCAAAAACCTGGCATGCCGACATTCATCCTTTTTGGCTTGGATGGTTTGGCGTTTAAAGTGTTTCTTCTGCTCCCAAAACCTGGAAGACAGAAGGCTGGCTGCTAGACTGGCGCTTACCGGGCATGCCAGGTTGGCCGTCCAACTGGGCGGAGGAGAAGGGGTGGATGGGTTCTCTGGTGGTACGGAGGTACTCCGGGCCGACGGAGGAGAGGCTGAATCGAAGCTGATCCCTGATCATGACTCACATGAGATGACATGGGCACTGAGGAGTCGCTTGTTGTGGGCGGAGGAGAGGAGGCGGAGACAAGGGTGTGATAAGTTGTTTGGAGGCCCGGCGTCGTCCTGGCCTTTTTTGGCCAAGTGTTCCCTCCATTTCCAACTCTATGCCATTCGCTCATGTGACTAACATGTTGGTGGTGGTTAACCACTTAAGTCTTTATCTCGCCTCTACTTATGCGTTATACTGCAAAGGCGGCATGTGGTATCGCTGGGTGAATCTGAGGCTTGCTCCAAGAGGCCCTTGCTTGAAGGTCCTGGACCTTTTTTTGACGGCGATAAGCGAGGAGCGGGGTTTGCGCTGACCGTGGCTGGCGGAATCATATTCAGCGTACTTCAGCGACCGCCCTCATCCTCCTTTTAAGTGGCGGGACCCGTATTGACACTACCCCATCGTCTTCCCACCTTCTTTCCACTGATGAACGTTCGCAAGCAAATTCTCGGAAAAGACCAGGATGGATCCGCAATGGTCGTCATCATCATCATCAACACACAGGTGACTTGTTCGTCCTGAATGTCGTGCATTCCAGAAGCTGCGGGCTACAAGCAAGGGGCACTGCAGGCATTTGCCCGACCGCCCGGGATTTTGAGCCGATGACACCTGATTCCATCACCTCCTCTTATGCTGTCAGTAACTGGCCGTCAGAGCAGACTAAATCATCCTCTTGATCTTATTAACATGCCTTTCTGACTCCCAACCGCATTTTGTCATCAAAGAGGTCTTCAGACAATGGATTACTCCACAGTGGTGGGTACACGAGATGACATTTTCCGCTGTCTTCATGTTGGACGATCTGAATGATGCTGATGACTGACATATGGTGGTCGCGTGACTGCGAGACGGAAGGGAGGTAAGACTGTCTAGATGCAGGTTGCATTAACCACTGAAGGACAGATTAGGCGACGATGTTCGTTACAAGATGCACAGACCCCGACCCCGATGACAGGCCATGACGGTCCTGCCAACTGAGCGATCCGCTGCATGCGTTTTCCCGCCACACTGGAAGGAGGCACCTTCTCCCCCCTCCGTACCACTACCTCCATGTGCTACCCCCCTCTTTGCTCGCTTACCACCTGCATTTTCGCTCCATGTTCAGAAAAATATAAAATTTGAGAAGGAATGGATAGTTTTTGGAAAGTCCTTCTTATTAAAAGACGGCAAATCACAGCTATTCTCAAATCCCCTCTAATCATAACAAAAATTGCTGGAATCAAATTTAAACTGCAAGGAGTCTATCAACAAATCTGGACTGGGCCAAAAGTCCAAAAAACACGTATTTGTTATGTTTTTTGGTATAATAAACGGTATTTTTTGCACTTTTCAATTCACACTGTGGTGAAATATGAATTGGCTGTTTTAAAGATTTACATCAGATGCTGGCGTACATGAACAATGCTGGGTGCGCAAAAGTCAAAAAACACGTAACTGGTTATTTTATTGGTAAAATAAACGGTATTTTTGCACCTTATCAATTCACGCTGTGGAGAATATAGAATAGTGGCTGTTATAAGATTTAAACGTAGATGCTAGCGTCAAGGAACAATGCTGGTGCGCAAAAGTCAAAAAACACGTAAACTGTGATGTTTTCGTACGATACAAAACGGTATTTTTGGCACAAACAACCTGTGCTGACTAAAAAGATTGCTGGATTGTAATTTAACTGCAAGGGGGGATATATAAAACCAGTCAAGGTGTAATGGGAAAAATTTGAAAAATGAACACCTATCGAAATGTATATGATAAAAAAAAGGGGGTTTTTTGCAGCTAAAAAAGGGAAAACCTGCGTTTTTTAAAAAATGAGTGAAAACCAAATATAAATTTCGGGGTGCCCCAATATCCAGGAAATTTTTAAATAGCAAATGTTAATAATAAAGATATTCCATTTAAAATGCCCCCCAAACTAAGTTTTTGGGGATTTTTAAATCCGTTTCTTTTTTGATTAGGCTTGCCCTGTGTTGCCCGCGGGCCCCCCCCCCCCCCCCCTCCCACCCTTCCCCCTAAATTTTTACAGGGGTTTAGTTTGCTGTTTTTAAAAATTCTTTAGCTAACTACATAAAATTTTTAAAATTTCTCAAATTTCTAACAAAATTTGGGAAAGGGATCAAAAGCTAATAGAAGGGGTTTTCTCTTTTGCAGAAATTACTAATTCGTTTAAGCTGTTTGGCCACGGGCAGAGCCCCGGCCCTATCCCTATGAGCCTGAGAAAACATGAGGCTAAAAAACGGAAACGTTTTAAAAAGTAAAACGGGGGGGGGGGGGTCAGGGTTTTTTTCCCAGCCAATGCAATTTTTACACACCCCAGTCTTTGAAGTCGCACAAAACATTACCCTGTCTTTTCCGTAATTGTTTTTTTTGCTGGCCCCCAAAAAATTAAACGGGGAAGGCCAAAAAAAGGCACGATCTTAAAAAATTGATCCCTCAAAATTTTAAAAACCTTAATTACCATATCTGGAAATTTCTATCACCAAAAAAACCTTGCCGTTTTTAAACCCTTTGCCCAAATAAAAATCGTCAAAATTTAGTCGTTTCTTGTCCCCAAAAAATTTTGAAAAAATTTAATAAAATTGTATCTACCCCAATACCAAAAAAAAGTAAATTTCCCGCCTTTAAAAAAATTTGCCCCCTTCTCAGTTCCGTAGGGCAAAGAACAAAAAATTATTGGTTAAAAAAAGTTTGTTTTGGCAAAAGCAAATTAAAAATAGGGGAATGTTTGCCAATTTTTTTTATAGTACTAAAACAAAACAAAAAACCCCAAACATGTTTGGTTTTGCCGGAATCTTTAAACCGCAGAACACAGGTAAAAACATAAATATTGAAAATGAGTAGGGAAAAAAAAAAAACCCCCCCCACAAGATGGGAAAAAGTTTTTTTTTTCACATTTCCCCCACTTGGTTTTTCTGAAACGCAAAAAATAAAAAAAATTCTAACCCCCCCAGGGGTTGCATTTTTGGGAAAAATATGAATTTTTAATCCATCGTTTGAGATGTAAGCCCCCACACTTCTAATTTTTAAAAAAATTTGGTGAGACAAAGTGGAGACATCATGCCCCAGGGTGTTTTTTTCAAACCTAAGACGGGCCTTCCCTAAAAAAAAAAATAGGGCGAAAAGTATGAAAAAAAGCCCCCAGATAAACAGTTCAAACTTTAAATTGGGTTTTGGGGTAATATTTTCAGGTTATAAAAGGTTGAAAGGTCTGTTATAGTTTAAAGAAAAGTGCCTTTGGTTGGTCCCGCCAAAAAAAGACTCAAAAAATTTCCCTTTGAAAAAATAGTTGGGGCCATGGTAATAAAAATTGATTGCTAATCAGCCAAAAAAAAACCATTTTTTTTTTCCCAAACACCACCATCAAAGTAAATTCTAAACTAAGTTTGAAAAATTATAAAATAAATTTAAAAATTTATCAAAAATAAAACAAACAAAAAAAGATTTTTAAATAAAAAAAAAAATTTTAAAAATTATAAAATTTTAAAAATTTTTAAACCAAAAAAGCATTTTTATGGAGTTTTTTTTGTTTAAACGTTTACAGGAATTTTTCTAGAGGGTGGCGTTTTCCGTAGGGAACTGTGTGAACTGATCCTTTATGATAAAGGTAGTAGTTTTTTTCCCACCCCCGTACTCATATTGAATATAAATTTTCTTTTTTTTCTCCCCTGTAGTTCAGATTGGGTAATTTATGTTCTCTGGTGTCCATGTCAACTTCTCTATGTAGGGGAGACTAAATGTGACATGCACACTCGACAAGACTTACCTGTTTCCAAACATTTTTATGACGCTGAACATACTGAGCGAGATCTTAAATTTATGATAATTGATATGTACCGTTCCAAAAGGGGGTTGGTGGTTTAAAACATTGTTTGAAAAGGCGTGAATTAGAATGGGTTTTTGGTTAAAAACTTAAATTAAATTGAGTAAATGTAAAATTTTATTATCTTCAAATTTTGAAAAAATTCCCGTTCATTTTTTCTTTTTTCTTATGCATCATCCGTGTAGCTGATATTTTTGATATTCTTTAAATTTTTTATTTTTAATTGTATTGTGTTGTTTTTTCTTTTACATTATTCTTGGAGATGAACAAGGAGGCTGGGACATTTGGACTCACAGGTTCCTTTTATCCCCCTTACATTTGAAAATTTGCGGCCCATTTAAATTTTGTGATTTTCTTCTTGGTGTTGGGTAACGCTGTAACATAGATCTAGTTTATTTTTTTGGGAAATATTTGTGCTGCTGTTTATGGTAGATAATTCCTTTAAGGGTAATTGATATGATGACATCTTTTAGATGTTGAGGTAAGGAAATAAGGAGGCTTTTTTGGGTGGGGTTTCGCATCAGGGGGTTTATTGGGGTTGTTAGATGCTAACCGGCCCGTTGACCTCTGTGCGTCTATAGGTGGTGTGGTTCTCCCTCCCTGGTTAGGGATGGATTTTCTGGGAACATTTCTTTCCCCCTTTTTTTTTAAAAGGTTGGTTCCCTTTAAAATTCCGATACCTCCTTTTTTATCTCTTATGTATTCAGCTACTCACTGCTGTAAGGCGCCTTAGAATCTATACCGAGCATGCGCATCTCGTCAGCAAGCTGTGGCTTTTTACTATGAATATTCTTCCCTTTAATATTGTGAGTTTTGGGCAAATTGCGTTTATCAAAGGCCCGGTTTTTTTGGGGTCCTTGTTACAGCATTAGGGTCGTATTTTTGTCCCCGCCTCCTTTGGTTGTTTTAAATTATGAATTTTTGTTAAATTTTTATTTGATAAGGGTTTTAATTAATGTCATATTAATTTTTTGCCATGCCTTGGAACCTGGGAATAAAATTTGTTTTGATTGTATTGATGTACCCCATGCACGTTTTTGATGGATTTTTTTTAAATTTCTATAATTTTTTTATGAGATATTTTCATTATGTGTGTGTGTGGGGTTTGTGTGTGTGTGTGTGTGTGTGTGTGTGTATGTGTGTTTTACTGCCTTTACACTTTTATTTAAAAAAGAAACCATGGTTTTGCATCATCAAAACATGGAAGCCATAATTGTTTTTTTTCTGTGTATGTCATGAACAGGGGCAGGAGGGGGTAAATATTAAGGGCACAGCTAACAATAAAGGAGACAGTTCCCACTGTTAACCTGAATTATGTGCCAGGAAAAAAGGGAAATCACACGCACAGAGGTTGAATAATTGAGGGCACGTGGGCACACAATAAAGGAGACAGAGAATTAGATCCCACTTCCAACCTCAATTATGTGCCAGGGAAAGGAATAATCACACAATTTACAACACAACTAAAGAAACATGAATTAATATCTGACTCCAAAGGCGTATTTTCCTCACAATGCAGGGGCTTGTGTAAGGGCTTATTTTTTATGGAACGAGTTGCTGTTTTTATTGGAACCATTTTGAGGGAGGGGGCATGACTTTTCTTTATCACTTTCAGTTTTTTGGGGAGGCAGGATGAAGACAATACTGCAATCCTGGTCTTGTTTTTAATCTTTTACAGCACTCACCGTGAACTATATCTGACATATTAGTTTTACTCCATGGATCAAAACGATTATGGCAATACCTAGTATATATAGTTTTTTATGTTATAGCACTTCAAAAAGTGTGTTTTATTTTGTAAAACAATATTTATGCATTGCTTTCTTCTGATAGTCCTAACTAGGGATGGGCGAATCGATTCTAACGAAGTGGATTTCGTTTAGAATTTCAGGAAAACTTCGACTCTGAACGAAGTCGAAGTTTGGGGTGATTCGCGGGAACGAAGTGTGTTTTAATTGATAAAATGGCTGTGAGCACATGGCGCTACATGGGGCAAAGAACTCTGGGAGGAAGAAAGGAGTAACCTAAATGACATGTGCAGAGATGAAGCCAATCAGAGACCGGCGGGATTCTGTGACGTCACCGCACTATATCAGTCCGGACGCGACGCTGGCAGTTCACACTGCTCTCACTGTGCTGTGTATTGAAGCTGCTGCTGCTGAGATCTCACACTAAAGAACTAACTTTTATACAGCGATTTTTGGGGGTGTCACAGCTTGTCTCAGAGACTGTTGATAGCGCAGACTCAACAGTTCTACTTCTCATTAGGTTAGTGTAATATTCATCAGTGCGTATAAAAGTGTTGCAGGTCTGTTCATAGATGTAAGTAAGTGCCATGGTTGGTGCGCCAAAAAAGACTCAACAAAATTCCTGACAAATAGCTTGGGCCATGGTAATCAAACTCTGATTGCTAATCAGCCAAAAAATACCACTTTTTTCCCAAACACCACCACTAAAGTGATCTAAACTAAGTTATGATAATTATGAAACTAAATTAAATTCTATCATATAAAACAAACATAAAATGATATAATAAAAAATAAATATTAAATTATATAATTTAAAATTATTAAACCAATACAGCATCTGTTATGGAGTATTTATGATTACGATTACAGGAACTTCTAGATGTGGCTGTTTTCCGTATCGGAACTGTGTGAACTGATCCTTTATGCATAAAGGTAGTAGTTTCTTCCATCCGCGTACTCATATTGAATATAAGATTTCATCTTTTCTGCCTTGTAGTTCAGATTGGGTAATTTATGTTCTCTGGTGTCCATGTCAACTTCTCTATGTAGGGGAGACTAAATGTGACTGAAAACCCACAAGACTTACCCGTTTTTAACATTTTTATGACGTGAAAATACTGAGCAGACTTAAATTTTTTGATAATTGATCATGTACCGATGCCCAAATGGGGTTGTGATCGGTTAACATTGTTGAAAAGGCGTGAATTAGAATGGGTTTTTGGTTAAAACATTTAAAATTAAAGGATCAATGGAAAATTTTTTTATTCCATAAATTTTAAAAAATCCCTATTCTATTTCATTTTCTTATGCATCATCCGTGTAGCAGTGATATTTTTGATATTCTTTAAATTTTTTATTTTTTAATTTTATTGTTTTTGTTTTTTTTTTTACATTATTTTGGGATGAAAAAGAGGCTGGGGCTTTTTGGGCTCCAGGTTCCTTTTATGTCCTTACATTTGTATATTGCTGGCCCATTTCAATTTTGATGATTCTTCTTCATTAGGTGTTGGAGTACAAACCCCTGACTGATACAAATTTATTCTATTTAGGAAATATTTGTGCTGCTGTTTATGGTAGATAATTCCTTTAAGGGTAATGATATATGACATTTTTAATTTGAGGTACGGGAAAAAATGGAGGCGTCTTTTGGCATTGGAGTACGCCATCACTGGGTTTTTTGGGGGGTTAGTGCTAAGGGCCCCTTGACCTCTGTGCTCATAGGGGTGTGGTTCTCCCTCCCTGGTTAGGGATGGATTGCTGAACATCCCCTTCCCCATTTTTATACCAGTGTTGAGTTCCTTCTATGTTCCAATACCTCCTTTTTTTCCTTATTATTACTACCCCTGCTGTAAGGGGCCTTAGATCTAACCGACAAGCCATCCGAGCAGCAAGAGTGGGGCTTGTTACTATGTTTTTCTTTCCTATCAAAACGAGTTGGGCATTCGTTTTCTCAAAGGACACCGTATGTTTGGGATCCTTGTTACATGCTTATGTAGTGTATTATTTTTCCCCCCCCCTCCTTTGGTTGATAATTTGTTTAAATTTTTTTCTTATATTTATTTAAAGGGTTTTAAATTAAAAGTATATTATTTTATGCAATACTTGGAATCACTGAGAATAAAATTTTGATTTACTTTTTGATTTAAAAAACATGTTTTTTTGTGGGTTTTTTTTTTTAAATTTTCTATAATTTTTTTATGATGGATATTTTTTCTATATATGTATTGTGTGTGTGTTTGTGTGTGTGTGTGTGTGTGTGTGTGTGTATGTGTGTTTTACTGCCTTTACACTTTTATTTAAAAAAGAAACCATGGTTTTGCATCATCAAAACATGGAAGCCATAATTGTTTTTTTTTCTGTGTATGTCATGAACAGGGGCAGGAGGGGGTAAATATTAAGGGCACAGCTAACAATAAAGGAGACAGTTCCCACTGTTAACCTGAATTATGTGCCAGGAAAAAAGGGAAATCACACGCACAGAGGTTGAAAAATTGAGGGCACGTGGGCACACAATAAAGGAGACAGAGAATTTGATCCCACTGCCAACCTCAATTATGTGCCAGGGAAAGGGATAATCACACAATTTACAACACAACTAAAGAAACATGAATTAATATCTGACTCCAAAGGCGTATTTTCCTCACAATGCAGGGGCTTGTGTAAGGGCTTATTTTTTATGGAACGAGTTGCTGATTTTATTGGAACCATTTTGAGGGAGGGGGCATGACTTTTCTTTATCACTTTCAGTTTTTTGGGGAGGCAGGATGAAGACAATACTGCAATCCTGGTCTTGTTTTTAATCTTTTACAGCACTCACCGTGAACTATATCTGACATATTAGTTTTACTCCATGGATCAAAACGATTATGGCAATACCTAGTATTTTTAAGTTTTTTATGTTTATAGCACTTCAAAAAGTGTGTTTTATTTTGTAAAACAATATTTATGCATTGTTTTCTTCTGATAGTCCTAACTGGGGGATGGCGAATCGTTTCTAACGAAGTGGAATTCGTTTAGAATTTCAGGAAAACTTCGACTCTGAACGATAGTCGAAGTTTGGGGTGATTCGCGGAACGAAGTGTTTTTTTAATTGATAAAATGGCTGCGAGCACAGGCGCTACATGGGGCAAAGAACTTGGGAGGAAAAAGGAGTAAACCTAATGACATGTGCAGAGATGAAGCCAACAGAGAAACCGGGGGGATTCTGTGACGTCACCGCACTATATAAGTCCGGACGCGCGCTGGCAGTTCACCTGCTCTCACTGTGCGTTTTTTGAAGCTGCTGCTGTGAGATCTCACACTAAAGAACTAACTTTTATACAGCGTTTTTGGGGGTGTCACAGCTTGTCTCAGAGACTGTTATTTGCGCAGACTCAACAGTTCTACTTCTCTTTAGGTTGTGAATTTCACAGTGCGTATTAAAAATGTTGCAGGTCGTTCATAGATGTAAGTAAGTGCCATGGTTTTGGGGCGCCAAAAAAAGACTCAACAAAATTCCTGACCCAAATAGCTTGGGCCATGGGAATCAAAACTCTGTTGCTAATCAAACCAAAAAATAACCACTTTTTTCCAACACACCCCCACTAAAGTGATCTAAACCTAAGTTATGATTAATTATGAAACAATTTAATTCTATCATATAAAACAAAACTAAAATGATATAATAAAAAAATAATATTAAATTATATAATTTAAAATTATTAAACAATACGCAAACTGTTATGGAGTATTTATGATTACGATTACAGGAACTTCTAGATGTGGCTGTTTTCCCGTATCGGAACTGTGTGAAAATGATCCCTTTATGCATAAAGGTAGTAGTTTTTCCTCCGCGTACTCATATTGAATTTAAAAATTTTTTATCTTTTTGCCTGGTTAGTTGGGAAATTTTTAGTTCCGGGTGTCCATGCAACTTCTTATGTGGGGGAGTTAAATTACATCACCTCGAAAAGATTCCCTTTTCCCAAAAACATTTTTTTTGACGCTGAACTACGGGCGAATCTTAATTTATGATAATTGATCATGTCCGTTGCCCAAAGGGGGTTTGATGTTACATTTTTGAAAAGGCTTTTTAGAAGGGTTTTTGGTTAAAATCATTAAAATCTAATGGAGTAAATGTGAATTTTATTACTCTATAATATAAATAAATCCCTTCATTCTATTTCTTTTTCTTAGCATAAAACCGTGACATGATTTTTTTGATATTCTTTAAATTTTTTATTTTTAATTGTATTGTGTTGTTTTTTCTTTTACATTATTTTTGGGAAGACAAGGGCTGGGACATTTGGACTAAAGGGGTTCCTTTTATGCCCTTTTACATTTAATTGCTCCCCTTTTTAAATTTTGTGATTCTTCTTCTTTGGTGTTGGAGAACCCCGCGTATCATAGTACTAGTTTATCATTTAGGAAATATTTGTGGCTGTTTTGGGTTAATTTTTTTGGGGTAATTGATATGATGACATCTTTTAGATGTTGAGGACAGGAAATAAGGAGGGTCTTTTGCATTGGAAAACCCCATCAGGGGTTTTTTTGGGTTTGTTAGATGCAAAACCCCCCGTTCCCTGGGGTTTATGGTGGTGTGGTTCCCCCCCGTTAGGGAGGGGTTTTGTGAACTTTTCCTTTCCCCCTTTTTTTAAAAGTTTTGAGTTCCTTCAGGTCCGAACCCCTTTTTTATCTCTTAGTATTCGCTACCCCCTGCTGAAAGGGGCCCCTTAGAATCTATAAAAGCATGGCATCTCGAGCACCCAAGACGTGGCGCTTGTTACTATGGATATCTCTCTACCTATCAATATCGTGAGTTTGGGCATGTGCATTTAAATCAAAGGACCCCGGGGATGTTTGGGATCCTTGTTACGCTTTTATGGGGTCGTTTTTAATTTCCCCGCCCCCTTGGGTTGATAATTATTATTTTTGCTTAAATTGTTCTATAAGGTTTTTTTAAATGTCTTTTAATTTTATGCACATGCACTTGGAATCACTGGAGAATAAATTCTGTATTGACTTGTATTGATGTACACATGCACTGTTTTATGATGGATATTTTTTCTATAATTTTCTATAATTTTTTTATGATGGATATTTTTTCTATATATGTATGTGTGTGTGTGTGTGTGTGTGTGTGTGTTGTGTGTGTATGTTTTTTTTCGCCTTTACACTTTTTTTAAAAAAAAACCTGGTTTTGCATCATCAAAAATGGGAAGCCATTTAATTGTTTTTTTTCTGGTTGTCATAACAGGGGGGGAGGGGTAAAAATAAGGGGAAACTAACAATAAAGGAGACAGTTCCCAGTTAAAACCCGAATTATTTCCAGGAAAAAAGGGGAAAACAAACCGCAAGAGGTTGAAAAAATTTAGGGGAGTGGGGAACAATAAAGGAGAAGAGAATTTGATCCCCTGCCAACCTCTTTTTTGCCAGGGAAAAGGGATAAACAACAATTTACAACACAACTAAGAAACATGAATTAATATCGACTCCAAAGGGGATTTTCCTCACAATGCGGGCTTGTGAGGGGTTATTTTTTATGGGAACGATTGTGTTTTTTTTGGGAACCCTTTTTAGGGGGGGGGCATGACTTTTCTTTATCACTTCTTTTTTGGGGGGGCAGTGAAAAATACTGCAATCCTGGGTTTGGTTTTTAATCTTTTCAGCATCACCGTGAACTTATCTGACATATTATTTTACCCCATGGATCAAACGATTATGGCAATACCTAGTAATATTTTTTTTGTTTTACACTTCAAAAAAATGTGTTTTTTTTGTAAAAGATATTTATGCATTGCTTTTTATATCCAACTAGGGGGTTGGGGGGAACGATTCTAAACGAAGTGGGTTTGTTTAGAATTTCAGGGAAAAATTCGATCTGAACAAGTCGAAGTTGGGGGATTTGCGGGAACGAAGTGTGTTTTTTTTTGAAAAATGGCTCGAGCACATGGCGCAAAAGGGGCAAAGAACTTGGGAGGAAAAAAGGGAACCTAAATGACATGTGCAGAGATGAAGCCAATCAGAGACCGGCGGATTCTGTGACGTCCCCCGCACTATTAAGTCCCGGACGCGACGCTGGCAGTTCACACTGCTCCTCACTGTGCTGTGTATTAAAAGCTGCTGCTGCTGAGATCTCACACAAAGAACTAACTTTTATACAGCGATTTTTGGGGTGTGTTACAGCTTGTCTCAGAGACTGCTTCTCTTAAAATTTTGATTTTGTGAGGATTGGAATTTAAGTCCATGTGCGTCCAATTCAGCTGCATATACATTTAATGCTATCTTGCTCAGTTCTTGAGCACATTGAATATCCAAGGGTTATCTAAGCCTGTTGTTGCTGTTGTATTCAGTTAAAGAAACAGCGTTTTTACAATTCAAATACCAATTAATTTTTGGCTGCTTACTTCTTTTGCGCAATTTATATCCAAGCGTTAAATAAGCGTTTTTCTGCTGTTGTGGTTACTAAAAGAAACAGTGTTTTTCAACGCCAAAGAAGAAAATTTTCCCTTCCATAATTCAAAATCCGAAGTTAATTACCCATTTTTCTGCTGTTGTGCCAGAAAAAACAAGTCTTTTTTAAACCACCTACTACGGGTAATTTTTGGCCCCCTTCATTTTTTTTGTCAATTTAGATCCAAGGGAAAAAATTAAATTTTTTTCCCTGCTGTTTGTCCGAAAAACACACGTCTTTTTAAAACAACGCAAACCAAAGCTGGAAATTTTTTTGGCCCCCCTAAATTTTTTTTGGGGCATTTAGATAAAGGGGTTTTAATTTAAATTTTTTTCGGGCTTTGTGGTAACTAAAAGAAACCCAAAGAAGAAATTTTTTGGCTGAGCATAATTCGTATCCAAAGGTTAAATTTAAAAACTTTTTTCTCCCTTTGTGCTCAGTAAAATACACTTTTTAAACACCCTACAAACTGGTAATTTTGGCCCGCACATTTTTTTGCGCAATTTTCATCCAAGGGGTTTAAATAAGTATTTTTTCCGCTGTTGAAATCCCGTAAAAAAAAACCGGGGTTTTTCAACACCAAAGAAGAAATTTTTGCCTGACAAAAATTCAAACCTAAGGGTTTAAATTTTGCGGGGTTTTTTTGCTGTTGGGGTCAGTAAAATACACGTCATTGCAAAAAAGCTGTAATTTTTTTTGGGACCTCATTTTTTTTTGCACCAAAAAAATTTTTTTTTGATCCAAAGTTACTTAAACGTTTTTCTGCTGTTTGCTCAAAAAATTCACTCATTTTAAAAACCTTCATTGCTGGAAAATTTTGGGACCCATTTCTTTTGCGCAAATTTTGGTCCAAGGGGGAAAAAACGCATTTTTTTTTTTCTGTTGTGCTCAGTAAAATACAAAGTCCCTTTTAAAAACCTACAAAACGGTAATTTTTGGTACCCCAAAATTTCCTTTTTCGAATTTACATCCAAAGGGGTTCCCAAGTTTTTTCCCGTATTGAGTCAGTAAAAAAACTGTGTTTTTCAACGCCAAAGAAAAAATTTTTGGGTGTAGCATAAATTTATATCCGAAAATTAATTAAGCCCGTTTTTCTTTTTTTAATTCAGTAAAATAAAACATGTTTTTTTAAAAGGGACATACCAACATTTTCCTGGCCTTTGGGGGGCGCAATTTTTTATCCAAGGGGGGACCCAACTTTTTAGTGGGGTTTTTTTGGAGTCAAATACAGGAAAGTGATTTATCAAATACAATATCTTTTATTAAACAGAGCCTGTACTTTTTTTGAACAAAAGAAAAGTCAAAGAGAAAGGGGGCCCGGCTTTCACAGCGGGGAAGGGGGCACAAAAATTCCCGGCGCAGGCCAAGGGGGCCCCAGCACAGTAAGGGGTTCCCCAGCAGGTGCACTTTGGGGAAAGGGCCCGAACTGCCGTTTCATCTAGCGGCCCCTGGTTTGTTCAGAAGCCCCAAAGGTTCTTGAAATTGGGTTTACATCATCCACTTTTCCCCCCAAAGACATCTGACCCAAAACCCAAGCCAAGAGTTTTTTGGGAAGGTCAACACAACCCTTTGTTTTGGGAAAGGCCCCGGGGGCTGGGCAGTGGCCCCCCGTCCTCAACCCCGCCGTCCCATCTGGTTCCCTCACCGGTTTTTCAAAGTGGTCTTGGGGTCAGTGCCACATACAGCGAGGATGAACCAAATTTTAGGGGGACAGTCAACAGCTAAATTTTGGGAGCGAAAAATTTTGGGGCCCAAAATTTCCCCCGCTTTTTTGCAGTAGGCGCAAAAATATTAAAGTGGAAAGGGTTTTTTTAAGGGGTCAGTTTTTGAGGGGGGTTAAACCTTTTTCATTAAACCCAAAACCAAAGAGGAGGACAGAAAATGAAGGCCAAAAAATAATCGATTTAAAATGGGAGGGGGAACCGCAACCCTTGGGGCCGGGGGAGCAAGGGGTTCACAACGTCAGGAGAAAGGGGGGCGTCACTTGAAAACCCGGCAGGGGGAAAAGCCCCAATGGGGCGTGTGGCCTTTATCCGCAAGGGGAGCAAACCCGTGTAGGCCAAAGGAAACCAAGCAGCCAGGGTAGAAAACCCGCTTTGCAAATCCAAAAAAGTAAGGGCAAAAGGGGCTTTAGCAAAATCAGCGGAAAAGGGAGTAGTCCCCTCATGCGGGGGCGTTGGCGTAAAATCGCTACTCGGCGTGGGGGCCAGCTTTGCTAAGAAAGGAGGAGCCAAAAAGGGGGATATGGGGAATCTGTGGGAAAAGTGAAGCGGGGCCCGGGAGCTAACATTGGGCCCCTGGCCCTCCTCAACACTTTCAGCGTCAAACCCCCCCCGGTGGCCTGGGGGAAACGGGGCTCAGATGTGGTGGCCCCCTGCCCCCTGCAGCAAAACAGCAGCAGCGCCAGGGCACGCATCCATTCCAGCCATCCCAAAGGCTCCACCACCTCTGCAGAAGGGAGCTGTTTCTCTTTGCCATCATCTCCCGGTCCAGACTCACTCTGCCACCCCAGTTAGAAGATCCGCTGGACTACTGGAAGCCAAACTGGATGTGTGGCCGCAACTTGCTGAGTTTGCAGTGGAGAAACTGCCCTTTCCCCCCGCCAGTAGTGTGGCATCAGAGCGGGTGTTCAGTGCGCGGGGCCATCGTTACCCTAACGAGAACCCGTGTGCCCACGGGAAATGTGGAACGACTGACCTTTGTCATGATGAATCAAGCGTGGATCGGCCAGGATTTCCACACACCAATGCCTTAGGCTTCAGATTACATCAGCTATGACGCCTCACCAAAACTTTGAGAAATGAGTCTGGGTTCAAACTGCCTGCCTCAGCCAGTATTCTGATGCCGCCACCCGCCTGATGCCAACACATCTGCTGTGGGTTTTTCTCCATCTGCCTACCACCATCTTTACCAGGGACTGGTATTGCCACCCACCTCCACACTCTGTCATTGTGCCACTCTATATAAAAATAATCGTCTTTGGCACTCTATCAGGTGCAAAAAATGGGTGCAAAACAAAGCCGGCTCAATCTACTCCTTAGAACCGCACGCTGCAGGTGTTATAAAAAACAAAAGAATTTAATAAGAGATGTAAAACTTGCAAAAGATTCGGTTGAAAAAGGTCCAATTTATGGGCCGAAACGTACAAAATCTACGAATCTAACTATATATAATGGAAATATATTGACACTGTATCTTATGAAGCCGGATGATTATCATGTTACTTAATAAAGTTTTGTTGAAATGAAAAAATGAATATTGGTGTGCAACCTTTCTACATAAAGGATTGTGCCACTCTATTACCTCTTGCTGCTGCTGCTATTGCTGCTGCTGCTGCTGGTGCCGTGACCTCCACACTCTGTCATTGTGCCACTCTCGACCTCATTTCTGCTGCTGTGGCTCCTGCTGTGACCTCCAAAACTGTGTCAATTTTGCCACTGTCTGACCTCATGCTGCGGCTGTTGCTCCTGTCATGACCTCCACACTCTGTCATTGTGCCACTCTGTGGCCTACTCCTGTTTTTGCCACCTCCAGAATTTGTCATTGTGCCAGTCTCTGACCTCATGCTGCTGCTGTTGCTCCTTCCGTAACCTCCACACTGTGTCATTGTGCCACTCTGTGACCTACTCCTATTTTTGCCACTTCCAGAATTTGCCATTGTGCCACTGTCTGACCTCATGCTGCTGCTGTGGCTGCTGCCGTGACCTCCACACTGTGTCATTGTGCCACTCTGTGGGGCCCACTCCTGTTTTTTCCACCTCCAAAATTTGTCCCTTTTGCCAGTCTTGACCTCATCTGCTGCTGTTGCTCCTGCCGTGACCTCCACACTTTTCATTGTGCCACTCTCTGCCTACTCCCGTTTTTGCCACCTCCAGAATGCCTTTGTGCCACTTTTTCACCTCATCTGCTGCTTTTGTTTTTTTTGGCCGTAAACCTCCACAACTGTGTCAGGGGTGCCCTCTGTGGCCTAATCCTTTTTTTGCCCCCCTCCAAATTTTCATTGTCCCACATTAAACCCCCCATGTTGTTTGCTGGGCTGCTGCCATCCCCTCCAAAATCTGCACAAAGCTACTCGGGGCCCTACTGATGTTGCCACCTGACCCTCACCCTTTTTTTTTTTTTTCCGCTGGCGCTGCCAGCCCTTTATCACGTACTTCCCCTTTCCCGTTTTTTGGTCAGTTTTCCCCTTTTAAAGTCCCAGGGAATTTTATAGTGAAGCGTTTCAAAAGGCGGCACCCAGTCATATGCATGTAAAAAACACAGATTTGTATGAAGCCCAAAACCCCAAGTTTCCCTCGCATATTTAAGAGGGGCACAATGTTCTACGGGAAAACCCTGCAGGCCCCGTGAAAGCCGGGAAAATTAGTGTTTTTTAAAACCCGCGATTCGCCCCCGAAGAAATTGGGGGCCAAAAAGGATTTTTGTGGGAAAAAATTCCAAAGCCCAAATTCAAATTTTTTGAGAAATTCCCCCATCTTTTAGTCCAAAACATTTTTTTTTCAATTTGGGGAGTTTTTGTAAACGCTTTATTTTTGCAGAACTGATGTTTTCTTTGGTACCACTTTAGCATTTATCAGACTTTTTGATCACTTTTTATTCTTCCTTTTGATGTGCTTGCTGGATGACCAAAATCGCAATCTTGCCATTGCTTTTTTATTTATTTATTTTTTTACAGCATTCATCTTGTGGGTTAAACAGCATACCAAATATGAGTACTTTTTATTTTTTTTAATTTTTTTGTACTGGGAAAAGGGTGGTGTATGTGTTTCTTCTTTTTTGTATTTGTATTTAGCGTTTTCTTAAACTTTCTTTTTTAATTTTTCTTTATTTACACCTGTCCCCTTTGGGGACTTGACTCAATAATTAGCTGATTGCTAGTATAATACAGAACAATACATAATTGTACTACTATATACTATACCTGTCATTCACCCTCTGGGCACGGGCAAGCGTGGAAAAAAATCAAAACCCCAATTTCCAGAAGCCTTTTTTTAGATTTCCCAGTTTACAGGGTGGGCATAGGAAACCCCGCAATTGACTGTGGCATCTAAAGGATTAATTGGCTCCGACGGGAGAGGCCCCCTTTGTGCCCCAAAGGGGCCATGGACCAGCTGAAATTATAAAAGTTTGGTTCCATGCTAAAATCATCCCAAACCTCTGCTCGGGACCTGCACAAGGCCCGGCCCACATAGGAAACATCAATTTGTAAAAAACACCTTCCCTCACAAGAATTTACTCATAGTCAAATTTTTAAAAGGGGGGTTTTAATTTAGTTTTTTTTTTTTAAAAGGAAAATGATTAGGAAATTGGGAGGGGCCCACTCAAAAAAAAATTTTTTTAAAAACGGACTCACCAGCGGGTTTAAAAAAAAAAGCCCGCACGGCGGTTTTAAAACCGATTTTAAATGGGCAACTTAAAGTTTTCTCTTTATAAAAGTTTGGGGTTATACCCAATGGGGGACTTCGTAAAATAAAATACACCGCGGGGGTGTACTTCAAACTCTCATAGAACATATTGGAGAGTTGTACGCAAGCATGACTGACTCTACATTCTGAATGGAGACTTTTGGGGCCCGTTACTGAGAAATCAATATGCCATCAATGTGTGACCTGTTTAAAAATATTTATAAACTGCAGCAATGGAAAAACCAGCCCCGGGTACCGTTGCAAAATTCAGGGGCTGTTTTACGTAAAAAAAAATTTTGGGCAACAGCCCCAAATTTTTTCTGTGATGACCCCTTCATTTTTGGATTACAAATGCATTTATTTGCTTTTAGCCTGACCCATTTATTAAAATATTTTTCAATCTAACCTTTTACAGAATTATAATGCTAATATTATATAGCAAAGCATCAAAAACAGATACATCTAACTGCAACACTTAACAATATGTCAAAATAGATGACTTATGATTTTTTTTAAAAAGGCCAATACACAGACTGTGTATTAAATTCAACAGAAAATTAGATATTGATAGAGCTATTTTAAGAAGTCAATAAAGTTTCTTTTGATTGATACCTTTATGTTACAGTAGTTGTTCACATTTTTGTCTGCACCCTTTAAACCAATGGAGGAAAATGGGGAAATGTAATATTCTACTTGTGGTATCTTTAAGTGTATTCAGCCATCCATATCTGGTCTATTCAGAAAGCTCCACTGTTCTCTTCATTGTATTTTCTGAATTAGAAGGAAAGGAAATAAAAAGATTTTTTTCCCAAGAATTTTTTTTTTTACTATTTTAAAAAAACTTAAAAATAAGAATTTATTTTTTAAATAATGATGAAGGGGAAGCAAAGGGGCCGTCCAATTTTCATACCCGAGGTGTCCATAATTTTAAAAAAATAAAAAGAAATGATTGGGAAGTTTGAAAAAGGATGAAATTAAAAAATTTTTAAAAAATAAAAAAGTCCCATTTTTTTAAAACAGTTTTTTTTTCTATTTCAAATAATCTAGTCTATATTTAAAGTTTATTAAAAGACATTTATAGAAACTATTGCTGACTGATAATGGTGTGTTATATTTCAACAAACCTAGCAATATGTATTCCATTCAGATTTGTGGTTTTGGCATTTATATATCAATGTATCAATACATTAAATGGGTTGTCTCACTACAGACATTTATGGGATATCGTTATATGCCATCTTTGTTAGATAGGTGCGGGTTCCAGACGAGCCCAACATCTCACCGTTCTTAACAATGAGCTGGTTGGGAATCTCCCAGAGACTTGAATGGGAGTTCCAAGTTAAGCCAAGCATCGCTATGATTCCCAACCTGCTCTGCATTTAGAACAGAAATGTTTTGGGGCTCATTTAGCAGAGAGGTTTAAGTCCCAGAGGTGGGACCCAGACCTATCAGACATTGCTGGCATATCCTAGCGAATTGCCATCAATGAATGTAGAAAGACAACCCCTTTAATTGATATTATATTTTAAAACATGTAATTTTACTCATATTTTAGTATTTGGTCTCATGCAATGCCATGTTTCAGCTCTGTTTAACTTTTCAGTTACACAAAGTCAATAAAACAGCATACACAGAAGTTTATTTGGGCCCCACTGTACCTCAGTATGACTTGTATAGAGGCATGAAGAGGATTCTTCATAAATGCTCTGGAAAAATGTCTTCATAATGTAGCACCATTTAGATATACTGTACAATACTGTGGTCTATGATTTGGACTTTGTGAACCTCTGTACAAGAATTAATTCCTATTAAATGGTGAAATTTTCATTAAAGCTTTACAAATAATCAAGTAACAAACAAATAAAATCACAAATAATCAGAATGAATACATGAACAATAAAACTGAAAATGAAAGTTTCCTACCCATAGTGTCATAACAGACACAAAGAGCCAGTTTTGTCCATTGGACCAACTCTTTTGTTTTAATGTGGTTATTATAAATAAAGCTAAATAAATGAGTTACCAAGCCATATTTTTAAATAAAAACATTGTGATTCATATGCAGTATTATTTATTTCCCTAAACTCTCTCAGCCAAGCAGAAGTACACATTCAGTATGTGTCTATTAGTTAAAAAAAAGAAAAAAAACAAACCAATACACAGACTTTATTTTCTAGAATATGACATGGTATTTTAAAGCCCCCAGCTCCCTATTCCATACAACCCGCCTCTGACAGTACTGATTTATATGGTATACATTACTATTTTCCTGTTGCCAAAGGAGAGAGCTGGTCACAGGGAGAAATTATTAGCAACAAGCAATCTAGAAATCAGCCCTTCTTTTAAATAATAGTTAAATATTGATCTGCTTAATAAAAAAAAAAAAAAACATTGACTGACATATAAATCAGAAACTAAATGTCAAGATGTTTTATGAGGATATATGAGTTATATTGACCTTACTTTATGCAAAATTTGTAACATTCTGTCTCATATATAATATTCTTGAATATTTTAGTATAAACCAAAAAACATCAGATACTTAATTGTATCCATGTTTTCTGTTCAAAATTTTGGACTTCAAAGCAATATGGGTCAAAAGTGTCCACACTGTAAACTATGAAAACTCACTCTAACAATGCTTGTTGCTTCAAGACTGCAGAACTTGTTTTCACCTATAGTTATCGTCTTTCCTGAGTCCTAACTTTAATTCCCAGTTCTCATATATTCAGAGCTGAATGGTAACCAACCAAGCATTCTCAGAAAATAGTAATTTAAGCTTGTTATACGAATCTAGAAAAGACACTCAACTTAGATTTAGAATTTTGAAGGCTGGTAAGTTAAACCATAGCACAACAACAGAAAATATAATTAATAGACAAAACCAGATCATTATCAGCTTCAAACAAGAACTGACTCTAAGGCAATGTTCACACGGCTTATTGCCGACGTAATTGCGGGGCCGGATTTCGCCCCGCAATTACGCCGGCTGCCGTGCAGCGGGGGCGGGGAGTCGGCAGCTCGCCGGCCCCATAGACATTCATTATTCACGGCGTGTACACGCTGTAAATAATGTGCATGTCACTTTCTCCCCCCTCGGCGGATTCACCGAGCGGGGAGAAAGAACGGAACCAAAGTTCTCTATGAGAACTGTGGATTACCGTAATGACTGGGACGGATTCCAGCCGTACTGCAGCGCAAATATGGCGCGCAGTACGGCTGGAATCAGTCCCAGAATAAGCCGTGTGAATGAGGCCTAACTCTCCCTGAAAATATTCCTGATCTATCATTAATGTTGACCTTAACAACCAACATCACTGACCCTTTATCTCTGAACATATCCCTAAAGATAAAACTAAGCTACCACTGACCTAAACACATGCAAGAGGGCTCTAGGACCCATATACAAAACAGAACTGAACATACTGAATCAATCATGTACAAACAGGGATTTGGCAGATTTCTACAAATAAAGGGAAAAAAGAAATAAAAAAGAAGAAACGAGCAAGACTGAATAGTAGCAATAAGTAAACCAAAAACAAAATTCCAGGAATTAAACATACTGGCCCATATTTACTATTGCTATATAAAAGTTACAAGGCATTATGGGAAAGGAACTGAGAAGCTCACTGCACCCTCTATCGGATGTAACAAATCCACTAAATACAACTGATTCAATGAATCTTTGAGGAGCAGTAAGAGATATTAGCCAAGCCAATATCACTCATCTACATACAGCCATTTTGGGGTTTTGCCCCTCATCAGTGTAGAGCAGAGCACTACTGTCTTGACGAGGTCGGAGGAAATGACTGGCTGAGAAAGGGGGATATCACTCCTTGAATAGAGCACCAGTTAAGGCCTGTAGAGTAAGATTGCCTTTTATCCCTCTACTAAGCATTTGTATATCACAAGGCATTATGGGAAAAGAGCTGGGAAGCTCACTGCACCCTCTATTGGATGTAACAAATCCTCAATTTACTTCTGATTCACTGAATCTTTGAGAAGCAAAAAGGAATATTAGCCAAGCTAATATCACTCATCTACATACAGCCATTTCAGGGGTGTGCCCCTCATCAGTGTAGAGCAGAGAGATACTGGCTTGACTAGGTGGGAGGCAATGAGTGGCTGAGAAAGGGGAACATCTCCCCTTGAGGAGAGCCCCAGTTAAGGCATGTAGAGTTAGGTTGCCTTTTAGCCCTCTACTAAGCATCTGCATATCACAAGGCATCATGGGAAAGGAGCTGGGGAGCTCACTTCACCCTCTATCGGATGTAAAAGTTATATAAAAGTTAGACAGTGTAAAACTAGACAGGCAGTCTAAGAAGTTTTATTAAAGTGGCTCATGCTGTTTGAAAAATTGTGTGTATCTTTAAACTTGTGTATCTTTTATAGACCAACTATTGGTTAGCATATTCCTAGGCCAAAATGTTGGTACATTTATGTTGCATCGTGGCTATGCTTTTTTTTTTCAGCTAAGCTAGGTTTCCTCTGTTATAGAAATTGCCTGTAGCTGACAAAAACTGTATGTGCAATACACTGCAACATGCTGCTCCAAAATGTGCCACTTTTTGGCACATTTTACAAAACTTTAATAATAAAAGTAATTTTCGGCAACTAACCAAAATGAACTAGACAAGATAGAACTAGACTAGGTATGATCAAGACACTAGATAACATTGCAAGTCTATGAGATACAATTGCACAGAGCTGAGGCTATGATCTTCACAAAAAATGGCAAAACAAGGAAAGTTTATATAGAGGCTTGCAATTAGTAATTCCCACTGTAAATTAGTCTTGGCTTAGCAGCTTGGTTGATTTTCCCTGTGTAGGATGTAGCTCAACGGTAGCCTCGGGGTAAGCAGACTGGCAGGCAAATGTTCAGGTATAACACAGGCGGTTTTATTTTGTCCACACAGCATCCACAGAAGGTAAGTCTTATACAGTGGATATCAAACAAAACATCAGCTTACTTCAGCTTTAACTAGTGCATATAAGTCCTCCGCCAGAGCTTGGTGGTGTCACCCGTTGGATGCTTTGGGTAGTGGATACAGTCCTCTTGGAATTGGCAGAGCACACTGAACACCTCCAGCACAGAGCTCCTTCCTCTACAGACTGACTCACACCTCAGTCTTGGAACCACACCCTGTCTCTCTCTAGCTCCAGGCTCTTACAGGCCTGGTAAATCCTGGACCTGGAGTGTGGGAATGGCCGGCCCACCCATCTCTTCGGCCATTCCAGTAAAAGCCAGACCCGGATCAGCCGCTTAAGGCAGCTGTTCTATACTAACAAATAGGTGTCCGCAACCTAGTGTTACTGACACAAAAAGACATTTTGGCTTTTACTTCACCAATGCCAGGGACATAGGCGACACATACCGTCCATCCACGATGGCACCTTGTGCCCTCTTACACCTGATAGATAGGATGTAAAACAGTTGTTGAGCAACCTAAAGACAAATGCTATTTGAGAGTTCAGAAAATAAAAACAATATAGAGAAAGAAGGTTTGCTACAGAATAATTAAGTAATATTTATAGAGTTAGATTTTGTTTTTGTTATTGATACACTGTACCTTGTTTATATTATATGCTGTGATCCAGAGATCCACAATCCAGTCACAGGTAGGCCATATTGATGTAAAGTACACTCTCTTCAGATTTGCTCTTTGTGTTAGAGTAAAATTCATTTGCATGATTTATCTTGGAAGAACTAGAAAAGTGACAAGACTTTATAGTTTTGGTATTGATATCAGAGAATTAATGTTCCCCCAGTCTTGTTGTGTGTTATCCAAATTAAAAATTAACCCAAGAGTGTATGTGCACATACATCATTGAAAGAATGAAGAGAAATGTCGATGCAGTCTTTCTCTTTTTTATTATAAGTTTGGCAAGAGTTTTTATAACCTTTTATTTGTAGGAGTACCATTATGCAAATCAAATAGTATATCTTTGTTGGACAAATATTTAATCAACTCACCTTTATTATTATTCATTATTATAACAAATTATGATTCATTGATTTGTTAGTAGAATACTCCCTAAGTTATTCTTAAAGTTTTTTATTATGCATGTCTATATTCTACTATGCATGACAGAATGACAGTGCTTATCTATAACCTTTTACCTAAATTCTGTTTAATACTTAAAAGTTTGTGTTCAGAATATGGCTTTGTGGGTAGCATTGGTAACTATAAACATGTGGTATTATCAACATCTTTTGCAGACAGAGAAAAAGAGTATAGAGACAGAAAGTTACATGTGATGGAAATGTACTGCAATGAGAGATGGCTGCTGTCCATCTTGTCTGTTAAAGATTTTTAATATCCAGATTACTAAAACAGTTAAAACAGTTTAAAAAAAAATAAGCAATGACTGTGTAAAAGAGGGGTATAAACACAAATTATGCATTAAGAGGATAAGGTGGTCACTAATATTATTGAAAAATATGACTGAACTCCTTGTCTCTTAGGATAACGAGGGGTTCACTAGTTTGTCTCCTTTTTTCTGGTATCACTCACGCTCTGTTAGTGATAGTGTTAGGCTATGTCTCCACTGCACAAATTTTTGGTCAGTTTTTTGGCGTTTTTAGTTTTCTGAAACCACTGAAAAAAGGACTGAAAACATATTCCTGTCACGGACGCCCCTGCGACCACTGTCCCGGGTCGCAGGCACGCCCGTGCTCCTGCTTCCAGCGGAGCCCCATCCCGCACATCGGGCTCGGTGTCCGCTCGTGTCCCGGCCCCTGTCTGTAGTCACTTACCCGGCCGCGCTCCTGCTCTGTCGGGCTCCGTCTCCCGGCGCGTAGCTCCGCCCCTAGGGGCGCGCGCACCGGCAGTTTGAATTTAAAGGGGCAGTGCGCCGGTAATTGGTCATTGCCGGGCACTGCTCCTATTTAAGTCCGGCCTCTTCCTGGCGGCCCTCGCCGGATCCTTAGTGTGTATTCCTCTGGGGAAAGCGTTCCTGAAAGCCTAGCCTTGTCTACCCGTTGCTTACGTTTACCGACCACGAATCTTGCCGCCAGCCCTGACCTTCTGCCTGTCCACAAACCAGAGCTGCCTGTCCTGACCTCCTGCTTGTCCCCGACTACGAGCCTGCCTGACGAATCTGTACCACGCCTACCCTTGGCCACCACCGCAGGCAAGCCCCGCCAGTGGAAACGACCTGGTAGACTCCCGCCGCAGCAAGTCCATCCCGCTTTGCGGCGGGCTCTGGTGAATACCGGGACCTACTTAGATTCCGTTCTCTGGCGTAGGCTTCCACCATCGCCTGCGGTGGTCCAGCGGATCCACTACCCATCCGTTACAATTCCATAGATTTTAATAGTAAAAATGTTCTGTAGTCTCCACAGAATGTTGTTTTTTTTTTTTTTTTTCTGCTCATTTCTGCTCCTGGTTGTTTTTTGGAACATGCTGCAAAAATGACAGAAAGAACAGAAAATTTACTATTGAAGTTTATATAAGCTGCCAGACGTTTTTTGGTACATATTTTTGCAGAAATTCACAGCAATTTAATGCTGTGATTTCCTAAATTAAAAAAAATGCACCATAAACGCACAAAAAATGGCCGTTTTTTTAGCTGTTGTGACATGCACTGGACAAAAAACTGTTTTATGAACAGTTTTTTGGATTTGGTTTTCAGTGAGTTTTTGTGTCAAATGCCATGTAGACCTAGCCTAAGTTAGATAGTGAAAACAGAGAAAAGGAGGGAAACTAGAGAACCTCTAGTTATCCTAAGAGGCAAGGAGGTCAGTGATATTCAATAATATTAGTGACCACTTCGCCCTCTAAATACATAATTTGTATTTATAATCCCCTTCAACAAACTTAATCAATTAGTTATCATAATTATGGTTAATTTTTTTTTACTATACTGTCACGTACACACTCACCAGCACATGACTGGGAGCCACTGTAATGGAGTTGATTTATTTTTCCCCTTTGCTTCACCCTTTCAC